>DWQO01000030.1:0-18377 GCA_018236845.1 Plebejus melissa
CTAAAAAAGGTGGTAGTTTAACCTACCATCTCCTCTGGTTTCACTATCCTTTCAAACTCCTCCTCAGTGAGTAGTTGAAGTTTTGCTGCTGCTTCTTTTAGAGTGATATTTTCTTTATAAGCAAGCTTCGCTATTTTTGCTGCATTGTCATATCCTATATGCGTATTTAATATAGTAACTAGCATTAACGACTGATTTAGTAAATCCTTTATTCTTTCTTCGTTTGCTTTAATATCAACTACGCATTTCTCTGCAAAATTTAAACTTGTATCAGCTAAAAGTCTTATAGACTGCAAAACATTGTAAATTATCACCGGCTTAAACACGTTCAATTCAAAGTGACCATTTGAGCCACCAATTGTCACTGCAACATGATTTCCCATAACTTGAGCACATACCATAGTCACTGCTTCGCATTGAGTTGGATTCACCTTACCCGGCATGATTGAAGAGCCAGGCTCATTTTCTGGTAACATTATTTCTCCAATTCCACATCTTGGACCAGAACCAAGTAACCTTATATCATTTGCAATTTTCATCAAGCTTACTGCTACTGTATTGAGTGCTCCACTGAGCTCAACTAAAGCATCATTTGCTGCTAGTGCTTCAAACTTATTTTTTGCTGAAATAAATGGAAAATTAGTGATTTTTGCCACTTCTTTAGCAAAATCCTCAGCAAAACCCTTTTTAGTATTGATTCCCGTGCCAACTGCAGTGCCACCTTGTGCAAGTTCATATACATTGCTTAGAGTTGACTTTACTCTCTCTATTCCCTTTTTAATCTGAACTGCATAGCCAGAAAATTCCTGCCCAAGTGTTAGAGGAGTTGCATCTTGCAGATGAGTACGCCCTACTTTTATTATATCTTTAAATTCATGAACCTTATTATTTAGCGCTTTATATAATTCTTCAAGATTGGGAATAAGCAAGCGGTCTATTTGTTCTGCTACTGCTATATGCATTGCTGTTGGAAAAGTGTCATTTGATGACTGACCACAGTTTACATGATCATTTGGATGCACTGGAGATTTACTACCTAAATCACCGCCCAAAATTTCTATTGCACGATTGCTGATCACTTCATTCACATTCATATTGGTCTGCGTCCCAGACCCGGTTTGCCAAACAACAAGTGGAAATTGATTATTAAATTTACCGTCTATTATTTCCTTTGCAGCTGAGCAGATTGCATCCCCTACTCTATTATCTATGCTACCCTGCTTCATGTTAACACGTGCTGCTGCAAGTTTTACTATTGCTAGCGCTTTAATCAGGGGCTCTGGCATTTTCTCTGTACCAATTTTGAAATTTTCCAAAGAACGCTGAGTCTGCGCTCCCCAGTAATGTTCACTTGGTACTTTTACTTCTCCTAAGCTATCTGATTCTATTCTAACTTTTTTATCCATATTTCCTCATTCTAGTGTTTGACATTACCTACATATATGATTAGTTAAATCAAATTGTATTTCAGTGTCAAGTTGAGACATTTTTAGTGAAGACCTTAGAAAACTTTCAGGCCATATCTTTTGCTTCTATTATTTTTTTATTGTTATTAAGGCAATCATGCAACCTTAAGCAATAAACCTACTTTCACCCTCTATAAGGCTATTCTACTTAGAGCTTGAATAGTGAAAACATCTTTAAGCGCAGAAGCTATACCTGTGTTTGCTTTCTCTTTTTTTACTTCTACAACTGTATAACCAAAAATTGCACCTAACGCTAGACTAATGGTAGCTGATGCTGCACAAACTGCAATCGCTGCTCCCGCAGAACATGATATTGTCATACCTGCAACATAACCTATTGCACCACTCACGCCAATGCAGACGTATTTCTTCCGCAGTTCTTTTTGTATGTAACCTTTCAGATATTCTTTTACATCTAAATGCCCGTTTCTAGTAGCATAATTCAGAGCAGTGTTTTCATAGCCATCTTTCACATTAACATTTGCTTTTGCTGTTTCTATCAGGTACTGTACTACCTCTAAATAGCCACTTCCAGCAGCCCACATTAGAGCAGTTCTTCCATAGTGATCTGTTGAATTAATATCTTCTTTCTGTTTTTCTATCAGGTATCTTACTGTTTCTAATTGACCATTTTTGGCAGCTGAAAATAATCCTGCATGATTGTTAATCATTTGTGCAAATGATAATGTTTTTAGTTTAGGGGGTTGTAACTCTTGAGTATTAAAGTTTAATTGTGCTGGAACAATTTCTACTTCAAGCTCTACATGTTCTCTTGTGAAACGATCAAGTAGCCTTTTTACCTGATCAATTGTTTGAATTCTTACCTTATAATACCGCGATAAAGAATTGATTATTTCCCTGTTGTTAAGAAAAAATATCACTAATTCTATTTTACCTGTTAAATCTTTAGCATAGATTGAGTATTCTATATTTAATCTATCTTGTGAAATATTTCGTATTGTCTCACTCTCTGTCCAAATTCTTACCTGTTCATTAATTCTTTTACTTACAAGAAAATTATATAATTCATTATCTTCTTCCTTCATTTTATTGAGCTCATCCTTACAGTCATACCAATAAGATGATAACTCTGGTATACAAGTAGGAAGAGGAAAGCGAGGTATTGACATATCAAGATTAGCTATTAAATGATATCTAGTTAGAAGCTTTGCTATCTCCGTATGGCCATTTACAATAGCATATGTTAGGGCAGAGAATTGACCTTTACGTTTCACATTTAAATCAGCTCCATTTGCTATTAGAAGTTGTACTACCTCAAGATGACCATGGGCAGCAGCATGAATTAGAGCAGTTATGTTTCCCGGAGATTCTGCATTAACATTTGCTCCCTCTTCTATCAAGTATTGTAATATCTCTAGTTGACCATTGTCAGCAGCCCATATTAAAGCAGTTCTCCCATAATCATCATCTATTGTATTAATAATTGCTCCACCCTGTATAGCTTGCTGAACAAAATCTAGCTGTCCTTTTTTAGCAGCATCAATTAGCTGCGCATTTAGCTGTTTTTGTGATGGCATATACCCCTCCTAAAATAAATATACAATTTAAAGCTATTTTAGCCACTATTCAAGTTTTAATGGCTAAAATTGATTGAATCACTTTTTAGTGTTTTTTTATGGTTGTTTGAGTCTAGCAAAGATGAGTCTATATCACAATCTAGTAATTCTCCTACTGCACTTAGTAAACCAGCTGTACAACCAGCTATTTTGATCTGGATGAGAGGAGATATAATTTATAACCACTCCCCTATCCTTTCTAGTTGTTTGTAGATGTTAAATCTCAGGAATTTATCAAAATAAGGAGAGGCAATGAAGGGAGTAGTATCTCTTAAATAATTAGATAAGAAATCTGGTAGAATATTCTGAAATTCATGCATTTTTTGTCTATAATCTTTCAAAGCAATAACCTTTATTTTATCATAATCAAGTTTCCAATAAGCAAGCTCCGAGACTTCTTTTTTTGTTGTGTATTCCACTGCTAAAGCTTGTAAAATTAATTGCGGGAAAAATCCTGACATAACTTCCTCATTGGAAGGTGGTGAACCAAGTTTATAGTCTATAATTGCTACTTGCCCACCTGGTAGATACTCAACTCTATCACATCTTGCTGTCAATAAAATTTCTTCTGTCATTCGAGTATCTGACCAGCTCTTATTACACAATTGTCTGGTGTGTTCATTTGCAATCAAATTTTCTGGATCCAAGTAGTCAAGCACTGGGATGACACCCTTATTCTTAGTGGAAGTTGTACAGCATCCGCGCAGTTGTGTGTCACGCGCTGGAATATGAAATATCGGATAGGAAAAGCTCTTCTCCAACTCAACTTGATTGTTTCCAGTCCTATCAAACTCAACAAAAGATTGAATTATCCTCTGCAACCTTACCCACCACATATTTGAAAAGTGGAATCGATTAGACGAGAATATTTCTCGTGCAATACTCATCAGCGACTTTTCGTTGCGTAAATATCTTGCAAAAATATTGTGTACCATAGTGCCAAACTCCAATATCGATGGCTTAAAATTTAAGTCTTTCAACTGTCTAAGGTTCAGTATGTATTCAACATAAAATGAATAAGGGTTACGAATCAGTTTTTCTACCGCACTGCAAGACATCACTTGCATTTTTTCTTCTCTGACTTTGGCTTGAGGTTTTGGCATAGGCTGAGTACATGGAACAATGCACTCAGGTGTATTTAATATTCTTAGCCAATTGCGATAAGGATATTTTGGTTCTTGTAACAGAACCTCCAAACGGCGCAATAGAATTGATTTTCTATCACTCACTAGCCTCGTAATATAAACCTTGCCGGCACCAAATAAATTGCGCAAAGTATACAAAAAGCACCCTTGCTCTTCTTGCACAGAAGGAAGGTTAAATTTTTCTCTATTCAGTGCACTCAAAAACGGATTCTGAAAATTTGGTATATCATTAAATCCAGCAAGTATTACAACTTTATTTTGATATAAGCTAAATTTATCAAAGTTATTTTCTGGAGAAAAAAACTTCCTTTTTAAAAATAATATCAGGATTTGACTATATAACTCTAAGGAACACTCAATTGCTATACCGTCACATGCATTTAAGAAATCACGAGTAAAATTACCTATTTCACCATTTAGCTCTAGAAAATTCACATTAGAAAGCACATTAACACACTGTAAATGAGCTGCTGCTATATCAGAAATAGGATAATTTATAAGATTAAGTAAAAGATTAAATATAGTTTCTAATCTACTGATAATAATTAATATATCTTCTTTATATCTTAGCTTTTTACAAGTACTAATAGCGTTGATAATATCCTTAAGACCATTTATATCAAAGCTACGCAATACTTCTATCTCAAACTCAGATAAAATACGAGTGTACTCTTCTTGAGCGTAACCAAAAGTCACTAGCCTATGTTTAAGAAGAGAAAGCAATGCCACACCGTTCCATTTTGAGTTCAAAATCTCAATACTATAAAGCAGAAGCGTCACATAAGAATAGTTTTTCGATATGGGGCACACCATACGAACTGCAAGTAATTTATCAAAAACAACCAAAGAAACGTTTTCATAACCTTCATTCTCCATAATTAGTGACGTCACCTGTGCTTCTTCCTCTCTGGAATCACAAGTGATGACTTCAATATTGCCAATATATCCATTACTAACTTTACTTAGATCGGCAGTTGTATCAAAGACATAATCTAGTTCAGGACTGCCTGTCATCCCAGCCCTCTGATTTTTAGTGTACGAACATTGTAATTTGCAGGTAATTTGAGTAGTAGATTTCTATTGTACAGCCACCTGGTGCACTCATTTAAAGTTAAGTTTTCTGGATCCGAGTGTCTGGGCACTGGAATGACATCAGAACACGCTTCTGGCAGAAAACTTACATCCTCTCTGCCTATACTTAAATAATCGAGCAGATCTTTCAGGCAATATTGATAATGTTTTTTATCAAGTGATTGCCAATCTTTCTCTTTAATTTTCAAATTCAGATTAGGTAAAATTATCTTTCCAAATGGCAGGTCGTATACAGCTTTAATCAACAACTTATAAATCTCCTCCTTTCCAATTCCAATAAAGATCATATGCTGATCTTTCTTCAGGGAGGCTATCATATTGTTTATGTAGTCACTCTTATGCTTTAGTATATCTACTACTCCTAAATTTTTTAAAGTGTTACTCCAAGTTTTGATAAGTAAGTTTATGAAATTCTCCATTTTCTTCGAATGCTCATCAAGCTGATAACAATCCGCTATTTGGGTATATTGAAGTAATGACGGCAAACTGTAAACTAGATCGATTGGAAAACTATCATTGTGTTTTTTATTCCACTCCAATATAAATTGAATGAGTAGCAGCGTTCTCTTTGTCGGGTTAATAACTTTAACTCTATCAAGATTTAATATTAAATCTTCTTCATCAATGTTTTCTAGTGAAACTATCTCTGGCAAAATTATAGTTCTGTAATTCTTGAATGCACTCAGCAATGCTATCACATCCCTCTTGCAGGGAAGTATGATCTTTATCTCGGGAATTTTTTCTCTTTCATATTCAGAAAATATGTGCTGAACCAGCACATCAAAAAGGGACTCATTCACATTAACAGTAAAAACTCTTCCCACTAACAGTAACAATTAATACAACACTTTTATTGTATAGAAATTATTTAAAATATAAATGTGCTCGCAGTTTCTTATGCTATGATATATTAAAGTCTTTCACAATATTACATGGCAAACATCAGAATAGAAGTTTTTAATAAATGTGAACAAGTTGGCCGCAGAAGGGTAGTTAATGTTTACTTGATTTACATAAGCAAAGAATTACCATCAAAATTACATGAAGAAATTTGTGGGCTATTTTATAATAAAGTCATACAAAACTGCCGTTATTATTCCTACAATGAAAACCTTGAAGAAGTTCAATATAACTTCATAGAATCACAAGAAAAGTGGGGCTTGGAGATAAGCTTTTTACCTGGCATGACCGATAACGTAGGAAACACGGCAAAACAAATTGTTAGAGAATATCTAATGAGCAAAGGCCACATTGATGAAAGTGTTTCTATCAAGGCAAGAAGTTCAAAATTGATTCTAAGTCAAGGAGGTTTTCCAACCGAAGATGACATAAAACAGGAATTCAATCCTATTACTGAATATTGCACACTTGTCTATAAAGAAAACGGCAATTGCTATTGGAAGTATTACAGTAAACCAAATACCCCACCTGGTGTCATTACAGCGCGTGACCAGGAAAAAAAAGAATGGATTCCAGTGTCAAGCACTGGGATGACACCAGGTAATAATGGAGCAAAATCTGTCAAACTCAATGTAAGTGACCAAGAGCTTGAAAAAATCAGCAGAGATGGAATCGATGGTAATGGCACTTTAGGGCTCTCGCTGGCAGCAATGAAAGCTATAAAGGATTACTTTAAAAAACTCGGTAGAAATCCATATGATATTGAACTTGAGTCTCTGGCACAGACTTGGTCTGAACATTGTAAACACAATATTTTTTGCTCCCCTATTGATGAAATAAAAGATGGTCTATATGCTCATTATATTAAGCGTGCAACGCGTGAGATAAATTCTAACATATGCGTGTCAGTTTTCTCCGACAACGCAGGAGGAATAATTTTTGATGACGATTACTTGATTGTAGATAAAGTTGAAACTCACAATAGTCCTTCAGCTCTCGATCCGTTCGGTGGAGCAATGACTGGAGTGCTTGGAGTTAATCGAGATATAGTCGGTTTTGGCAAAGGTGCAGAACCTATCATGAATACTTATTACTTTTGCTTTGCCAAAGAATCAAAAGGCAAACTTTATAGAGATAAAGAGCGTACTGATAAAATCTTACCACCAAAATATATAATGAAAGAAGTGATTCACGGTGTTAATGTTGCTGGTAATTGCTCCGGTATTCCAACGCAACTTGGATCGGTATACTTTGACGATAGATTCTGTGGAAAGCCATTAGTTTTTGTTGGAAGCATCGGAATTATTCCACGGAATATAAATAATGCACCTTCACACATAAAAGAACCCAAAAACGGTGATAAAATCGTAATTATTGGTGGAAGAGTTGGAAGGGACGGAATTCACGGTGCAACTTTTTCTTCAGAGGCATTGTCGGGAAACAGCCCTTCAACAATTGTGCAAATTGGTGATCCTATAACACAAAAAAAATTATCCAACGCCGTCGTAAAAGCAAGAGATCTTGGTCTTTATAATGCAATAACGGATAATGGAGCAGGCGGTCTATCATCGTCCATTGGTGAAATGGGAAAAGACGGATTTGAAGTTGATTTGAGCAAGGTTCTCCTTAAAAACGATGGTATGGCTCCGTGGGAAATATGGATATCAGAATCACAAGAGAGAATGACCTTAGCAGTGCCAGAAGAAAATCTTCCTGCGTTTAAGCAAATCATGAAAACACATGATGTGGAGGTCTGTGTAATTGGAGAATTCAACAAAAGTGGCAAAGCCGTTGTTAAATGTCCCCCAGGGGCAGTAATAATGGACATCGAAACTGAATTTCTGCATGATGGTAATCCTAAAATGCATTTACAGACAAAGCCATGGTCTGGAAAATCTAACCCATACGCTGTCATTCCAGAATTCTCTCCTGTTATCCCAGTGCTTGACACTGGAATCCAGCAGGCTTTGTCTGCAAATAAATCTAAAACTTTATGTAAAAATACGTGCGATGGCAGAGTTGAGCTTGAGATTTGCACTAAAAGAAATGCTAAGCAGACCAAACATACGCAGCAAAGAGTTTATAGTGGTGCAATATGACCATGAGGTTCAAGGATCGTCAATACTGAAACCACTGCAAGGCAAGGGAAGAGTGTGCAGTGAAGCTGTTGTCTCGAGGCCAGTCCTTTCTTCAAACAAAGGTGTTGTAAAATCGCAGGGATTTGGCTCAAGTTATGGAGAAATTGACACTTATCACATGGCAGCATGTGCGATTGACACTGCAATACGCAACTACGTAGCTGCAGGAGGAAATATAAATCATCTAGCGTTGCTCGACAATTTTTGCTGGTGTGATGCTTATAATCCAGAAAGGCTGTGGCAACTAAAGAGAGCTGCAGAGGCTTGTTACGACTTTGCAACTGCATTTAAAACACCATTTATATCCGGAAAAGATAGTATGTTTAACGACTTTAAGGGATATGATGAAAATGGCGAGAAAGTGATGATATCTGCACCACCTTCACTACTCATTTCAGCAATTGGAGTTATAGACAATATTGAAAATGCGGTATCGCTTGATGTGAAAATGCCAGGGGACTTGATATATGTGCTTGGTACAACCCACGATGAGCTTGGTAAATCTGAATATCAGTTATATAGTGGAATAGATAATAACAACGTGCCAAAAGTTAATGCAAAGAGCGCTAGGAAGTTGTATGAACGTTACAACCAGGCAATAAAAGATGGCATAATTGTCTCTGCAATTGCACCAAACTTAGGCGGCTTAATTATTGCTCTGGCAAAATCGCTAATTGCAGGAGAACTTGGTGCTGAAATTGATCTTTCACTAGTACCAATAGGAAAAACACAAAATACAGACATAATAAACAAGATAATAATGTTTTCTGAATCGCAAAGTAGAATATTAGTAACCATTGCCCCGCAAAATCAGCGGAAGTTTGAAGAATTGTTTAAAGGTATAGTTTTTTCATGTATTGGAAAAGTGACAGAGGAGAAAGCTCTCAATATAAAGGATATTATAAGAATAGATTTGAAAGACTTAGGTACTAGTTTAAATAACTTTTGATTACGCTAGACAAATTTTTCATTATGTGTAATGTCTGATTAAAATAAATGCATATTATTAAATTTGGGTAGGTGATTATGTCCATTTTATCAATACTCTTGCTTATCAGTCTTTCTTTACTTAACACTTCAAATAAATTAATGATATGTGCTGCCTTATTTGTGGGAGCTACTTTAGTTGTAAACTCAATGGTTGAGTTTTATGGTAGAAGCAAAGCTACTTACAGCTTAATAGTGTGTACAGTGATATGCTGTCTTTTTAAATTGCAAAATTTTAGTTTTATGATACTGGTTCTATATACTGCAATTTTAATCTCTCTTCTCTCAAGCATAGTTGTTTTTGAAGAATTAAAGTCGAAATTGAATTTTCATATGGCAAATTTCATCACTTTAATTATAGCATCGGTCATTGATAGTACGATTATTTGTGTTGGACTACTATACAAAATTTCTGCAGGTAAATGCTTATCAATATATATTAAAGATTTAATTTTCAAGTTTTCCTATGCATCGATATTGAGTATCTGCTTGTTTGTAGGAATGTATTTATTCTCCTTGGCAAGCAAGAAGTATTTTAAGGTTTCTGCATAACCCGTCTTCTGATATAGCCAAAATAGTTTAGATTTAACTATAACCGTCATTCCGCTATTTGTTAGCAGCTTGGCAGTATAATGTGAAAAGCTCTTATTCGGATAGCGGTTCTAAAATCAAAGTAATTGGAAACTGTTAACTTAAGTTATCCTTTAAGAGAGCTAGTACAATTTCTTACAGGTTTCATACATGATAAGAGTTTTATTTTTAGCTAAACCAATTGAAATAAGCTATAAAATCTGTTAAAGTCAGCTTTGTGCAAGCACCCTTAGCTCAGTTGGATTAGAGCATTTGACTACGGATCAAAAGGTCGGGCGTTCAAGTCGCTCAGGGTGCACCATATTTTATAGGAAATAGAGGTCATACTTGAAATTCATATATGTAATACCTATCTTTAAAGGTAAAATACTGAGCTATTATATATGAACAAAAAAGACTACTATGATCTGCTAGAAGTGAGCAGAAATGCTAGTACTGACGAGATAAAAAAAGCATATAAAAAACTAGCATTAAAATATCATCCTGACAGAAATCCTGGTAATAAGGAAGCAGAGGAAAAATTTAAAGAAGTAACAGCTGCATATGAAGTTCTATCTGACTCTGAAAAAAGAGCAGGTTATGATCGTTATGGTCACGATGGTGCTTCCGGTGGATTTGATTTCAGCCAAGCTGGAGGGGATTTTAGCGATATATTTAACGATTTTTTTGGTGGAGGATTCGGCGGCAGTACAAGTAGGTCAAGAACAAAAAGAAGTACAACAGGAGTATCTGGAGCAGATCTGCGCTACGACCTTAAAATTACCTTGGAAGATGCATTTAAAGGAATACAAGCACCTATACATTATGTGACAAATATAAAATGTAATACATGCCAAGGCACAGGTAGCGAAGGAGCAATCAAACCAGTTCAGTGCAACACATGCCAGGGAAGCGGTAGAATTAGAACTCAACAGGGCTTTTTTACCATTGAAAGAACGTGTACTACATGCTATGGGGAAGGAGAAATAATACAAAATAAATGTAAGAAATGCGGTGGAAGTGGACGTAAAAGAGATGAAGTAAATATCTCCGTTTCAATTCCAAAAGGCATAGAAGAAGGAGCTAAGGTAAGGGTCAGTGGTAAAGGAGAAGCTGGAGCAAGAGGTGGAAAAAGCGGAGATTTATACGTATGTGTGAAAATAGCTACTCATCAGATCTTCACTCGCAATAGAGCAGATTTACACTGTAAAGTGCCTATAAGAATGACACTAGCAGTACTTGGTGGTGAAATCGATATTCAATCAATTGATGGAGCTAAAATAAAAGTAAAGGTCCCTGAAGGCACTCAAACTGGTACCAAACTACGTTGTAGGGAAAAGGGTATGCCATATATGAACTCACATGCTCGTGGTGATTTATACGTACAGGTAATAGTTGAGACTTTAAATCCAAAGAATTTAACCCAAAAGCAGATTGAGCTATTAAAAGCGCTTGAGGAAGAGGAACATGAAAGTGTAGAGCAGAAATCTGAAGGATTCTTTGGAAAAGTAAAAAAAAAATGAGAAATTTGCTAAATGATATAAAGAGGTAGCTGTATACACTTAATTCTTTTTACCAATTTGAAAGCCTTCTCTTTTAGTGAAAAGATTTTTTTAAGTTATGCAAAAGTGATAAATTCCTTTATTTAAGGTCGAAGTTTTGCTATCCTCGCATTTTAATAATTTAAAATTAATGAACATAAACAAAAATGAGTTTTTATTTCTTCCTCTTGGAGGAGTAGGAAGAATTGGGATGAACGTTAGCCTATATCATTATCAAGGCAAGTGGATTATGATCGACCTTGGTATCGGTTTTGCAGATGAAACTATGCCAGGTGTTGAGCTGCTCATCGCTGATGTAGATTTTATTGCTCAAAGAAAAAAAGATTTGCTTGGAATAATCATTACACATGCACATGAGGATCACTGTGGTGCAGTGCCTCATCTGTGGGAAGAGTTAGAATGTCCCATATATACAACAAAGTTTACGGTTAACTTTCTCAAAGAAAAATTGAAAGAATTTCGATTGGAAGGTATAGTGCCTTTGAAAGAGGTGGACATAAATGGCAGCATAAATTTGGGTCCTTTTACCGTTGAGTTTATAAATGTAACTCATTCAATTCCTGAAGCAAATTCAATATTAATTAGCACTGAAATGGGTAGTGCACTCCATACCGGAGACTGGAAATTTGACCCAAAACCTGTTGTTGGATTAACTTCTAATATGGAGCGTCTAAAAGAAATTGGCGATAAAGGTGATCTGCTTGCAGCAATTTGCGATTCAACCAATATATTAAGCAAGCATCACCCTGAGTCAGAAAGTGAAATTTATGATAATATTTACAATATAATAAAGCGGTCTAAAAAATTGGTTGCTGTCTCGCTATTTGCCTCTAATGTGGCGCGAATTGAAACAATAAGCCAAGCTGCAAAAGCACTAAATAGAAAAGTGGTTTTACTTGGCAGATCTTTATGGAGAATAGTGAAAGTTGCGCAGGATAGTGGTTATTTAACTGATTCTCCTGAGTTTCTAGAAGCAAAGGAGGCAGTAAATTTTCCAAGGGAAAAGCTGGTGCTACTTTGCACAGGTTGTCAAGGTGAGCCACTGGCAGCAACCTCAAGGCTTGCTAATAAGAGTCATCAAGCATTTAAAATGCAGCAAGGTGATACCATGATCTTTTCATCAAAAATCATTCCTGGCAATGAAACTCGTGCACATAACATGCTCAATGCCTTTATTGAGATGGGAGTGGAAGTTATTACTGAAAAAACAGAGAATGTTCATGCTTCCGGACATCCAGTAAAAGCAGAGCTAAGGGAAATGTATTCTTTGATAAAACCTAAGATAGCTATTCCAGTTCATGGTGAGTATATTCATACGGATGCACATGTAAAGTTCGCTAAAGAGTGCGGTGTGAAAAAAGCAATAATGATTGCACCAGGTGATATTGTTAATTTGGAGAATGGAGAAAAAGTTAGTTCAATTGATGTTGACTACTTTGGTATTGATGGTACGTTGCTACGCCATCCAGAATGCAGCGTTATAAAGATGCGTGAGAGAATGAGAGATGCTGGGGTTATTGTAGTAACAGCAATTGTGAATAAGAAAAACAAATTGCTCGCTAAGCCAAAAGTATTTGCACCTGGTGTTTTCGAAGTGCAAGAAGATGCAGCCATTATGCAAAAGATCATAGAGAAGGTTGAGTCAGCATTTAGTCCACAACCGATAAAAAAAATAAGAAATAAGATTGAAAGTTCAATATTTAGTATCTTAAAGGAATATTTACTAAAAAGACCTATAATTGAAGTCCAAATAGAACAGGTATAGAAATATACCTCTTTTTATTAACCATTATTTGAGTAAGAAGTTAACAATGTATTCTTTGATGTTATTTCAGCATGAAATACTGGAATCCGTAAAAAAAAATCAGTGTCAGATCACACAACTATACAAACATTGTGATTTGAATCTACCAGAAGGGTGCCATCTCAACGCCCAGGCAAACATTGTAGTTTTAGAGCAATCTCCACCAGTAGAGTGTCATCCCAGTGCTCTGACACTGGAATCCAGTTTTTCATGCAACCTTGTCAAAGACGTTTATTTTAGAATAAAACAGCTACTTTTATGCTTGCCACCTCAGTGCACTTACTTGCAGTCAAATTTCTGGATTCCAGTGTCAAGTACTGCAGAAATTGATTTACTCTACTGTCATGCAGTTTAACTTCAAAAGCAAGCTATTTGCTGAGATGACAGGAGGTAATGCAAGAAATCTAATGAAGCTATTCGTTCAACTGGTGTTATTTATTTCGTTATTTATTCCTTATTCCACAAAAGCTGTTTTATATGTTGATATAAAAAAAAGCAATATTGGTAATATTGATCTTGTTGTATCTAAATGTGCATGCAAGACAGAAGTGGAAAGTGAGCTAAGTGAAAGCATCACAAAAGTAATTGAAACAAATCTATCTAATTGTGGCTTATTTAATGTGAAACGTAACACGAAAGTTGAGTCTTGGAAAAGCGATACTGTAGTCACAGTAAGTTTAAGTGAAGTATCAAACAGAAATTTAGAGCTATCTTTTCGTTTATCTGACAGCTTTACAAACAGAGAATTACTTACTCAGTCGGTTGTTTTTCTAGCAAAAGACTGGAGGAAAATTAGTCATCTTGTTTCAGATGTGATACATGATAGATTGATTGGTGAGAAAGGGCATTTCAATACAAAAATTACATATATCGCTGAAGAAAAAGATAGCAATTACAAATCCGTCCGTAAAATTGCTGTGATGAATCAAGATGGAAGTAATATAAAGTACTTAACAAATGGTGAGAAATTTGTGTCAACACCAAGATTTTCACCAAATGGAAAGGGTATTGTTTATATCTCATACACAAATGGTAAAAGTTATATAATATTAAAAAATTTAAAAGATAACACTGAATCAATAATCAGCGCATTTGAAGGAGTTATTTCTGCACCAAGATTTTCTCCTGATGGTAAATCTCTTTTTATTTCCCACTCATTGAGTGGTGAAACAAATATATTATCTCTAGACTTAAACAGTAAACGAACAAAAAAAATTACTAAAGGTTCAGCTATAAGTACTTCTCCCTCTTTGTCTCCAGATCAAAAGTACATGGTTTTTAGTTCTGATATAAGTGGAAGTCAGCAACTATATATCATAGATTTCACTAAAAAAAGCAAAAAACCCAAGAGAATTAGTTTTGGAAATGGAAGATATGCTACACCTGTTTGGTCGCCAAAAGGAGATCTGATAGCTTTTACAAAAATTCAGTCAGGAAAATTTTACATAGGAGTTATGAAGCCAGATGGCAAAGAAGAGCGCTTGCTTTCAGAGGGACATAAAATTGAATCTCCGGCATGGCTACCAAATGGCAGAGAAATTATCTTCACTAACGCAGAATCACCAAGCAACTCTAAATTATATTTAGTAGATTTAGTAAAGAAAAATCAAAAAATGGTTTTTACTCCAACGAATGCTTCTTTACCAGATTGGTCTTATTTTTGAAAGTAGATCTATAAAATCGTTATAAATCTTGCTTTATCTTAATCGTTTATAACCTTCGGTACTACGAAATACCCATGCTCCGATTTTGTATTGGATAATATTTCTTCTTTAATGTTTTGAGAATTTATAATATCATCGCGTACATGAATATCCTTATCTATAGTTCCATAACGCATAGGAGAAACACCTTCAGTATTAACTTTCAACAAAGTATCATGTATCCAATCCAGCATTGTCAGTTCTTTTGAGTAGTATTGAATCTCATCATCGGATAACTTAATCCTCACAAGCTGTGCAGTTTTAAGCATTTCTTCTTTAGTAATTGTTATTTTTCTCTTATTTGCAAATTCTATTAACGAAGTGATAACATCTTCTGTTGATCTAGCTGGCACTTTTACCTCCTTGCATAAAGCAAATTAAAATATTTGCAATTGAAACAACCTCTATCTTATCATTTTTTTCAAATTTGTGAAATACGGTGTCCGTAATTACTAATTTATCCAAAGAAGAGGAAGAGATTTTCTCAACTGCATTTCCTGAAAGTATTCCATGTGTAATGCACGAAACTACAGACTTTGCTCCTCGGTTTTTTAAAGCAAGAGCTGCATTACATAATGTTCCGCCAGAGTCAACTATATCATCAACAATGACGCAATTTTTGTTTGCAACTTCTCCGATTACATTCATTACCTCAGATGTACCTGCTTTTTCTCTATATTTATCTACTACAACAATATCATTATCCAACTTGTGTTTTTCCTCTAAAATCTTTGCAAAAGCACGAGCTCTGCCAATTGCTCCAACATCAGGCGCAACTATTGCCAAGTTTTCCTTGTATATAGAGTTAACAAATACTTCAAAACAGCTTAGATTAGTAACTGGTATATCAAAAAAACCTTCAATTTGACTTGAATGCAAATCAATAGCAGCAACACTGTTTGCACCAGCTGTTTGAATAAGATTTGCAGTTAATTTAGCACTTAAAGCAGATTGCATATTATTGTTTTTAATAACCCTATCCTGCCTACTGTATCCGTAAT
The DNA here is from genome assembly GCA_018236845.1 of Plebejus melissa. Lineage (NCBI taxonomy): Eukaryota > Metazoa > Arthropoda > Insecta > Lepidoptera > Lycaenidae > Plebejus > Plebejus melissa. The sequence continues at coordinate 15,946 of DWQO01000030.1, forward strand.
AAGGAATAATAGCTGTTATTCTCTTGGCTCCAGATCTCTTTGCTGCATCAATTGTAAGCAGAAGCTCCATAAGGTTATCATTTACAGGGGAAGAAAGAGATTGTACTATATATACTTCTTGATTACGTAGATCATTTGCTACTTCTACATTTACCTCACCATCGGCAAATCTTGACACCTGATTGGGGAATAGCTGAGCATTTAGCCCACTTGCTATTGAATCTCCTAATCGTTTACTAGCGCTACCTATTATTACCTTCATATATACCAATTAAGTTTTGAAAATTATACAGAAACCATGGAACGATTAAAACTTTATTCTTGCCGCCAAGTGGATCATAGAAACGAAAAAGTTACTCGAAACATTTCACCAGCTTTCTTATCATGCAACTCGTTTTCACAAAGGTACGTACTATTTTTCTACTTAAAAATAAAGTAAATTTTTTGTGATGCTAAGCATTTTCTATAATTTTTCATTAGATTTATTAAAAATTTGACAATTATTAAAATATAGGCTAAAATATCTATATATTTAATGGAGAAATGAAATGGATTTTAGTCAATTTGTTAAAGGCGACTTTCTTGATTTGTACTCGAAAACAATAAACATAATTGAATTAGTAAGCTTTTTACAGAGCAATCTTAGTATTACAGAGCTTAGTTTAAAAAGCTGTTATATTGGTGATGAAGGAGCAAAAGCTTTAGCTAATGGTAATCTTACAAACCTTACTCAACTTAATTTAAGTTGTAACAGTATTGGTGATGAAGGAGCAAAAGCTTTAGCTAATGGTAATCTTGCAAACCTTACTCAACTTAATTTAAGTTGTAACAGTATTGGTGATGAAGGAGCAGAAGCTTTAGCTAATGGTAATCTTACAAACCTTACTTCACTTGATGTAGCTTTGAACAACATTGGTGATAAAGGAGAAAAAGCTTTAGCTGGTCTTAAAAAAGTTAATGTTAAAGGTATAGAAAGTTTTAGAATAATAGATAGTTTGACAAATAGATTCACACAAAGTAACTCTTCAATAGAAATTTTTGATCCAGCTAAATCGGAAAATAAAACAACACTTGATGATATTATAATTCCAGAAAGCGTTAAAAAGGAGCTAAACAAGATTCTTGGTACTATTCCAGAAATAAATAAAGAATTACTTAAAAAGACAGGTTACAAACCAGAAAAAGGCTATCTTTTTTATGGTCCACCCGGAAATGGTAAAACCAAAATTGCTCGTGCAATTGCATGTCAAGCTAATGCAAAGTTTATTAGTGTTTCTGCATCTGAATTTCTGAAATCGTATATTGGTGAAGGTGAAAAGTACGTAAGAGAAATTTTTAAAAAGGCAAGAGCAAATGCTCCTTGTATAATTTTTATAGATGAAATTGATTGTATTGCTACAAAACGTGGTAGCGGTGGTAGTTCTAGTCATGCTCAATCATGCGACAGCCTTGTGAATCAGTTTTTAACCGAGCTCGATGGTTTCAACCCACTAGAAGGTGTAACAGTAATTGCTGCAACTAATCGTAGAGATGTTTTAGACACAGCGTTTACTAGGCCAGGCCGTCTCTATAATCATATTGAAATTCCTTTACCAGATAAGACCCAGCGTAAGGATATATTGGACTTATATATAAAAAAATTCAAAGGTATTGAAGAGTTGGAAGTTACAGTAGATACTCAAAAACTTGCAGATAAAACTGATGGTTTCTCGGGAGCTGAGTTAGAATATTTAATAAATAAAACAGCATGGGATATTATATATAATGCTACAACTGAAGGAAAAGTCGCTATTAACAAGAATCACTTCATTAAGGCAATTAAGGAGAAGAAATCTAAAGAGCCTGAAGGTGAGCAAGTTAATAATGATCTAGAGTCACTCAATGGTCTTCTTCGTAATAAAAATAATGTAGAAAGTCATAGCTCTGCAAATAGTAGTTCAGATGTTGTAGTTACTCAACAGTTGGCTAAAGTGACTAAATTACTTAATGATATACAAATTAAAATTAATGCGCTACAGGAAGAACGTGAGGAAATATTTGAAGAACTTGACTCTAGGAACAGTAACTTAGAACAGGGCCTAGATTCTGTAAGGAAAGACTTAATTAAAGTAACTCAATGTACTGAAGAATACACTAAATTAAAGGATAATCTAAAGACTATCACTGAAAAATATACTCAACTACAGAGTGAATTAGAGAGTATGGTAACAACCGAACTCAAGAAACATGAAAGCACACTAGAGAATCGTGTTAAAGATCTACAAAAACAATTTGAAGGTAAAAATAAAGAGCTAAATAGTAAATATGAAAAATTCTTAGGAGCAAGCAACAATAGTAAAAGGCAAGGTAGTTACGCCTCTATTTCTTTTGTATTATCTGGGAACGTTCAAAAAAGTGTGTCAAGCCGCATTTTTAGTTCAACTCAATTTTCA
>DWQO01000031.1:0-18458 GCA_018236845.1 Plebejus melissa
CCCTGTGCGATCTACCAAGTTCATACTTCTCGAAATCTTAAATGAAACAGCATAGCTTTATTGGTCTGGTATGGCGGTCTAATTATTTATATTTTTCACCTGGCCACGATCGACTGGACAAACAGTTGCGATCGACCGGTCGGCCACCACTGATGTAGTGAATACATATTATAGTTCTTTGCTTAGGTATTTATTTTTTACCAGGTCATGGCGGAACTCCCTCCACCGGTCCGTCAGCCAGCCGTCGTTAGCGCGGTCCGCCACCGAGGTGGTGGAGCAGTGGACCGCCCCCGACGGTGACGTCACACCCACGCCCACGCGCCGACTTAGAGGTGGGTCTTGAGTTGTACAGATTTGTGAGTGTGAACTGTGAACTGATTCATGAATTGAATGTCTTGATTTACGAGTTGAGTCATGAGTGTAGACTGATGCATGAATTGAATGTGAAATGATTTATGAGTTGAGTACTTGAGTCTGGACCGGTTATAATACTAGACCGATGCGTGAGTTGAGTGTAAACTAATTTTTGAGTCGACTGTGAATTCATATTCATGAGTTGAGTGTAGACGGATGCATGATTTGCGTGTGGATTGATTTTTGAGTTATTGACTGCTCGTCCTTTTGAGTTACTGTAGGCTTATAGGTAAAGCGTTTTATAATGAATCCCGCAGATTCAGTATTTGAAAGAAAAAAAACGTACACATTAAAATGTATGTGACCATAATATTTTGGTTTATATTTTCAGGGCCTCAAGGAGTGACATCGTTCACAACATCCGAGGTGCGCACTTTCCAAGCGTCCCGGGAATGGAGGGAGTAAAACGAGAAATGGCGTGTTCTTTAAACGTAGGACCTTTAAATTCAACAGTGCCAATAAAAACGATGATATTGCAAAATACAGTCAGCTCGAAAAAATATTACTGTATGTTGCAAAATGTAAAATATAAATATTTTAAAACTCAGGTTATGGATTCGGTGCGAAACAGTGCTTCTAGATCAAATTTATTCTCACTGCCTTTTTTGATACTATATTGTTTTGTGTATGAGAAGAATTAGTTAATGTGACATCTTATAGTCAAAAACTAAACTACTAATATAATATAATAATGGATATTCTATTGAAATTGCTTATAAATTTTGATGCGTAGATATAATTATTTTTTTTGATGAAATTTTAATTTAAATTATAACGTAAAACGTTGCTCGTCTGGTCTTCCATAGTCCAATGTGACATAATTGTACTTATAGTAGACACTACATTCCGTCCATATAAAGTGATATTTTACAATTTACAATAAATTATATTTTCTGATATTTTTTTAATGACAAGGTACAATTAGCGAGTAAGTTCTTCCGTCTTCGAATAGAATAAGTACTAATAAGTATTACTATGACGTATACAAATGAATAACTTTGCCAAAATTTTGGTCGCTTCTAGATTTTATTGTATTTCTGACAAAATGCTTGACTGCAACCTTTTTAAATTTACTTCTTAGGATATAATATATTATTTTACTTCTCATTTGACCATCTAACCCCAGCCAACTAGACGTAGCGATTAACATAGTTGTAAATAAGGAATGGATACCTAGCGGTTGAGGCAATTTTTCTACATTTGGTAGCGATTCGTCTGTATTCTATATTATAGTTAGTACTATATCAACAATTTACTAATTACTAATTAGATATTTCATAAAGAACTTCCTGTTATGTTTTAAACGATACCTCTAAAAATAACTGTTTTCATTTTTCTCTTACATTTAATTGTATGTATTCTACATACTAGTTGTGTCTTGCCTATTTTCGTGCACAATATCATTTTCATACTAATATGGATTAGTGCAATTCAGAAAAATACTTGCCAAAATATTTTTTTTGCTTCTGAATAGATGAATACAGGCGAGGAGTATTACTTGCCTCAACTGCTATGTGAGTGTGGGAATTAGGGATGGGTGTAAATGCTCAATTGTGAATGACAATATTATTAATGCTGGACTTAACGTAAATGCTGTTGGTTATTGCGTTAATAGATGACGTTGCGTTGATGTATAGAATTATTGAAACAAATGAACGCAAAAATCAACGGTAAGTTTGGTCCCTGTATACTTCATCATACTTCATACTGTCTCTTGGTATGTATTTTATAATAAATTGTATAGGTGCTGAAAGATTTAACATACTTTGATATAGTACTTACCGTCAGATGTAATGCAAATAAATCAATGTCTAATTCTTCCTTTGTGTTTTTATTCAGTATTAATCCTCATATAATTTTCGTAGACTACTTGAATAGATTATAAATTCAATTGTCGCTGGTTTCTTACTAGGTAGTTGTATAAACTTAAACATTGCGGGAGGTTTAGTATTGGAAAGGAACAGACTAGTAAAAAAATAAATTGAGTAAATTTTTTAATATTTTTCGAAATGAGAGTTTACAAACAAGTTGGGCTCATTGATAGAACTAAATTCGACATTTAGAAACAACAAACTAGTAAATGATTTGTAAAATATATAATACCTAATAAGTAATAACAATAAATTACGTTTAGTAAGGTAAATATTAAATTCGAGCATAGTTATGTCTTTATATATTTTTCTAATTTTGAAATAACAAAAAATTCATCAATGTTAACAGAAAATAAAAGCGGTCCCACAACGTAACCCTTTGGTACTCCCTAAATAGTCTAAATTGCAAAGTTTTTTTTTAAACCAGAGTATTATAATAATGAAATAAGTAATGTACGTTAGTAAATTATTCAAAGTATCTGTAAATACAAATTGATATTAATATTTCATAATAATAATAAGAAAATTGTTGACAGACTCGTATTTTATGTGTAAGCTAGCTAAAGTTTTTTTAATAAGACCGCGTTTTACGCATCGTCAATAGTTTTAATTTACAATCATTCATTGACACACCCAATTTAAGGCTATTTTACAGATTTTAGGCCGATTATCTTAAATTACCCGTTACCTTATGCCTTAGTGTGCGACAAGATTTACTAAGACTTACGTATATCAGTTAATATTTGCTTAGAAAACACATATTTTAACATTTATATGAAATAGAATCAACAGTTACATTGAAAAGATTTCAGAAATAGACAACAGTTTTACAAGAGTACAGAGAAACAATTAGAAAACCAAGCCTTATGAAACACTTATCTACGATCTATATTTACATCTACGTCGAAGTAACTTCAGACGATAACAATTAGGCCTTACACTATCTACAAGGTTAGAACGACCATTAGTTTCTACCTAGGATATGAATTTAATGACAGGTACCTTTCATCTTCATATTTTGGCATATCCTGAGATCTTTTTTGGCATCCATCCGTTGCACTTACTTCTTTCAGTTACTTTTATAACACTTCACAACCACAAACCAAAATGGATGTTACGTCCCGATCAATAAAATCACTTCTACTACTGTATTTATGTATGTCTACGTATACCATGCATTACAATTTCTATGAACACTTTAACTGTCGTTTATAGTTTCTTGGTATCTCATATTTGACTTATAGAACCGCACGATTGTCTTCTTCTATTCACTTGTTTCCAAAAGCGCTTTTCCAGATGTTGCTTTTCCTGTAAGAATGTTTGTTATATTATGACCATTCAATTTAGTACAAACGGTCATCTCTACGTGCCACTTACCGATGTCTATAAGTGAGTTATCATCTAAGTATTTTTGCATTTCTATTTCATTGCATGTGTATACAGTATTTCTTAATTCATGACTTAGACTAAAAACTATATTGCTAATTTTGAAATAAACAGTGTCCACAGAATTATTAAACAGTGCCAAATCAAGAGCTCAGCAGTCAATGAAGGAAAGGAAGCTATAAAGCAGGGCGAATTGAAAAGCACAATGAATTTTGATATAAATATATTTCGAAATAAGGTTCATCAAAAATGGACAGATTAGTAAAAATAAAAAATGCAAAGTGTAGAGAGCTGGATTTAAATACAGTATAACAGATTACCAATTAATTAACATTGATATCAACAATTTGGTTGATGATTAAGTATAGTAATTTATAATAATTGCTAAACTTACTCCTATCTTCTTTAACAACAACAACCTATTTCAAAATCGTCAAGGACGATAACATATTTTAGTATTTAATATTACTGAAGTTGTCTTTTTAGTTGCTTTACAACTTTCTAACATGCATTGACATCATTATAATTTGTCGAGTATACTTGAGTTACGATTATAAATCTTAAGCAACAATGTTGATAAATAAGTCTTTATGAAGACAACACGTTGTAATCAAAATTGTAATCCTATAAATTGACGATTGGGCGCAATTACAAAAACGCGTTCTAAGTTTACCAATTCTAAAAATTGATTAAAATTTTGATACTACAGCTAGTAACGTTGGATGTTATGAAAACGCTTCCAAGAATGAAATACTAAGGAATGTTAGTAGCCTGTAAGACACCAATTGGAATAGAGGCTCCAAAAATGGCCCGTATAGAGATGCAGTCTTCTGACAATAATTTAGTGCTGTCACTGATTTGAGACAGCAAGAAAGAATCCATGGTAACCTAAAAGGGACTCTTACGGTAAAGTTTTTGGAAGCGTTTCGATGACATCGTGAATTTATCGAAGAATTTGGACGATTTAAATCCAGCTGATACTGAAGCGTGTGCTGGGGGTTCAAACATGGCCATTGACAAAGCAAATCTTGTAATAGCCGTTGTTGCTCACTACAGTCCGGCGCGGGGAGAAGGGCCGCGATATCGACGGGTCGAACGGCTCGCGGCGGGGGCTATCGGAAGATGCGCGACGACGCAGGAAACCCATTCTGCTGAGCAAAGTTTAAAATTAATAATAGAAAAGTGAGTAATTGGAAGCTAAATAAGCTAATTTACCTGCTTAAAAGTGTCCAACGGTAAGTGGAAATCGCTTTTTACAATGCTATTATACTTGTATTACGTTCTTAATTAATAAGCTTGCGAGATGAAGAGTAGTTAGATCCTTTTTTATTAGGAGGTTATTATTTAGTTCTGTTATTAACAGTGACGTATTCAAGTTAAATTAAAAGAGGCTTTATTATTTGGCTGTTACATATAACATTTAATTCTTAGGTGATTTAATAGATCTCGGTAATATTCTTGAGACATGGTAAGTAAAATAATGTAAGCTTACATCTTCCCGTTCTGGCATTGAGAGCGCGTCCGCGAACGCATCATCTGAACTTCCGCTCGTGCCAGTTGCTCCATCTCCATAAGTTTCGTTTCGCTTTCTGGAACTATAATGTATGTCAAGTGCGAGGTCATTAATAATTGTATTTTGTTAATATGTAGTTGATAGAAGTTTTGAAGTTGAAAGATCATGAAATTTTTGGATAGGTATAGAATTCTAAATTAAAATTAATTAATAACAATGGACTGGAGTGAGTGTACTATTAAAACATGTAAATCTTATAAATCAGTGTGGCTTCTATCTGTAATCAATTAATTATGAATGAAGAATTGTATAATTATTATTTAAACAGAAGCGTCAATGTTTTCATTTCATTTCATAAAGTCAATGATTTCATCGAGGAGAGCACACCATGGGAATAGGATGGCTCCATGCAGGTTACTTTTATTTTTGTTACATAGCTGTAAGTCATTATTTTAAAATTGTTATTTTCCATTTTTTTAGTAAAATGGCCCCGTGCGAGTTTATTACGCCGGTTCTTCTCGGCGGGGTGGTTCCCGAACCGGTGGTAGGCAACGTAGTTTCTTCGTTCTTTCTACGATTTTCAAATAGTGTATCATGATACACATTTTGAATAAAAATATGATTTATTATTTGAGTAATTATTTAATGTATTTTAAATTTATTATAGTTTTTAAAATGGGCTTACGTTTCCAGGCATATACAGAATTGCGCGAAGTAGTATGCGGGCCGGTGCGGCGGCACAGAGTCACTGCGTCCGCGCTCGCGACCCGCCTCGCCAGCGACCGCTGACACGCTGCGCGAAACGACCAGGGGTCGGACCCGCCACCCTGGGGAAAGAAGATGACCAATAAGGAACAGTTATCAAGGGCTACGTCATAGTCAGAAGCGGAAGAACAGACAGATTCTTCAGATAAATAAGAAAAAAATTATAGTCCGTGTAAGAGGCATTTCAGATGAAAGAAATGACTTGAAGAGCAAGAAAGTTAAGGACAAAGAGAGAGCTAACAACATGAGCAGGGGTAAAATGCCGCAACTCAATTTTTTCTGCGTTAAACAACGCTTATCATCGCTGATTTCTTCCAGGCGATAAAAATTTAAATTTTATGCATCGTACAAAATGCACGGCCTTTTCAGAATATTTTAAGTATTACGGACTACGTCTGATCTTTAAAAGCATCTCATTAGTAGAATAAGAATACCCATGACACCTCTTGGTCCGCCAGCATGTCCTTCCCCTGGTCCAGCGCCAGCCTCATCTCCGCCCGGGGGCTGAGGCGCTCGGGAGAGCGCGGCCTTCCCTCCTCCGGTTGTGAGCAGTCGGGTGCTGGTGGTTGTTCCGAAGCTGAAAAGTAATGAACATCAGTATTTAGTAAGCATGGCATGTTTTGTTTATGGAGCCAGGCAAAATGGTAAGCCTATGGGGTAAGCTACCTATGGATATTAACAACAAAAATTACTTAAAATATCCAAATCCCCTTGGGCAACGGTAACTTAACCATCTCAGCAAAATATTACATTTATTCCACGCCGTGTTTACTCTTTTTTCGACTCGATTTAAAGGAAGATATTATGGGGTACCTGGTGACAGCTGATGAAGAGGAGTCGGGTTCTGTATTGTGGTACGTTCGAGTGTGGAGGGCGTGCTGGCCGAACTGGCCGAGCCCCGCCGGCCGCCGCCAACAGATGCTCGCTCCACACACTCTCTTGAAACTGTACCAAAGACAACGGCTATAGTCCATTCGCGTTTAGCTGCAGTAATTGCAAAATTACTTGGACTTTGTGAATGAGAACGTGATGACTATTTACTGCTAGTGACATTTTTTAAATTCGTTATGCAATAATTCTCTTTTGTTGTGTTTTTCTCTTACCAGATTGTAAGGGCATCAAGGGCGCCTCGTTGGTGGGTGTCCGGTCTGGACTCAGCTCCGCCTCGTCTCCACCAGCGAGTTCCTCGCCACGGGCTGTGGGCCCCACGCCGCACACACCGTCCTCTGCTTCTGTTACGTCATCAACATCATCATCATTATCATCATCAGCATTATTATTATAATCATCAACATTCGTATGAAAAATGCCTTATTCCTGATCACTTCCTACCTACACTCTTTTCTACGTGTTACTTTCTGCAGATTATTGAGTGTTGTCTATGTTGTGCACTTCAACATTTATACCATGCTGGGTAAATACAAACACCTCGGTACAATATATTTAATAAAATACGAGAGTACATAGTTTGTCTCGATTACACAGACATGCATCGTGCACAAACTTTAGGACATTGGAATAACATTCAGTATAATATTATTAGGTTTTCATGATTGGAAATTCCAAATTTGTTTCATTCATCACCGTTGCATTATTAGTTGCATATGGTAGAAGTACTTCAATGGTACTTACAAAATCCCCAACACAAATCTTAAAACCATTTTCACTTCGATTATTTTCAATGTAAGTCCTTACCGTTTTAGTATTTTACTTATTACTTCTGAATTGTCGTTTGCCTATGCTTTATTGTTCTTTTATATTATAGGATACAAGGACTCACCGGACTCGGAAGCAGAGGGCGGTGGGTGCGGCGCGTCGCAACAGTCGTCAGCATCGAGGCCACGCCCGCTGTCCTGCGCCAAGCGCCGCACCAGCGGACCAGTCACAATGTGAGATTACACCTAGCTACAGTCTATGCCATATCACCAATAGCCCCAACAGCAATTTTGCCAATAACACAAAAACCCCAAACAGAACCTATATTCAGGATAGGGTCATGCAACTACGCTACGTTTCATGCTTGTCTATACGATACTATATTATAAGTAGTTTGTAGAATGATATTATGTACTAGTGTTTTTACGATTTGTTGATAATTAATAATCATACTGGTCTAGATGTAATAATTCTAGAAATCTATACTAAGTGTACATATTTCTAACGTTTGCAATTAGCGCCAAAAAGTTAATTTTACTATTCAGACCCATTTGTTTTATTTTTTTCTTTGATTCTATGCATACAATATCAATGAAAAGAGCATAATATTTTATGATCTATGTTTTGAAATAAATAATTTTGTGAGAATTAATATTAGATTATTATTTTTCTAATAAGTAAATATACAATTCATTCTAATTCTTTCCCCAGTATTTTTAGTTGTGTTAGATTTGATATTCACCTGGTCGTCAGAGTTAGTAGGTGTGGGCTTGTTATCGTCACTTCCACTTTCGGAGCATTCTTCTTCTAAAAGAGGTTCCAATCTTCGTCTAAAGACATCCCTAAATTAAATGGTTTATTATTATACGCCTCTCACTCGTATAGTATAGTGTTCGTTCTCGTTATTAAAAATTACCTTGGCAAAAGCGGTCTAAGTGTAGTTGGACCAGTTATAGTTGGCGCCATTAAGAGCTCATCCATCATTAGCTCTGTATCATCATCGCCTGCGTATGATGACGATGATTTTGTCGGGGACTGAAAGTAAATCTGTTTTATAAATTACGTTTCATTCTAGTGTCTATATCCATTTATGTATCGAAGCAGAATTGATGATTTTAAATAACGAATGATTACCGAGAGCGTTCCATGTTCAGAATCTGGAAGGTTGTCAGAAAGATCTCCCGAGGAAGGAGTACCCCAAGCTTCTTCCCCACTAGCACCACTCCCCTCTCCTGTCTCGACTGTGCCCTCTTCTGTCCCGATTGCAGACTTCCAGTCACTCACGCCTAGACACCTGTTTACATTCGTCAAATCAGTATAACATTTTTAGATTAATGTTGAAAAAGATCTAAGTATATCTAAAATCATCTGAGCTAGAAACTTTGTAAGTACAAAACACGCCTGTAACGAAATCAAATAAAGTAATTTCCAGTACGAAAATATTTGTAACATTAAAAATAGAAACACTACCTTTGATAGCAGTTCGTCAGCTCATAAACATTAGTCTATTCAAAGAATCTAATCTAAAAAAACTTAAGTTAATATCAATTTTAACAAACATGAGCGTAAATCTATTTAAACAATTTCGTAATTGTATAATTTTGTCTACGTTACTCATTTTAATAAAATTATCAACAGTTCTAAATAAACTAGCGTCTAAGCTATTTTACATGTAACACAATTAAGTACTAAAATCGAGTACTATTAACTATACTCAAAATTATAAAAATCTTGACCACTCATACTCAGCGTTTCACTTCCATACGAGACGATTTCCTCCTGATTAGTGAAAAGAAAAACTTTGTTAAGATCGTGAAAATATTAAGTTTCGGATACAAAGCGCACAGTTACAGTAGAACGTTTAAAATGTTGTCCATGGACCATGACAGCTTTTTATAAGTTATAGCCTTTTCAAGTCTTCTTGTAATAAGTACTAACCGTTCCAAGAATGAAGGTTGTTTATAGGCAACAGAAGTATTTGGCACAGCCTCAGTGTGACTGAATATATTAATCTTCTCAACAACGAACGATCCTGCTCGAGCGGTCCAGCCCATCAGTCCTCCAGCAGCGCTAGTTACTGAAATCAAATTATAGCAAAGCGTAGTATGTTCGGAAGTTTTTTTTTCGACAAGATAACAATAATGAATTTAACAGTAATAACTAATACTATAACTAGAAAACTGATATTTTAACCTGTGTACTACACACTATAATATCAGGTTGCAGGTACGTAGTTTGTAAGGTACTCAATATAATAATTATTATTACCGGTACTTAGAGTTTTTGACGCCTCTGCTTCTTGGGGATTCAGTCTTAGTTCACCATCGTCAGTCTCATCTGAAGGCAACCTCTCAAGACTAGACATTGTGCCGTATCTAAAACAGTTAACGAGTAAATTTTGTAAATAGTCTTAAAATACCTGTGCTATGAAAAAACAACTTTAAAGGAAAGTTTTTACCTCTTTAAAGAAACATAAGGAAGGTCATCTGGAATATCAGGTGAGTCGGGAGATTCATCTACTAGTTCATCCTGCAACAAACAATATTCAATGAACGTTTAAACAAATGATAAATAACACTTAGTTTGAGAATAAGGGACTTACAGTCTTATTTTTAGAATTATAGTCGGGTGTCGGTGGCACAACTGCTATATTAGGGACGGGTGATTCAGATTTTATCGAAGCTAGACTTCCAGGTCTAGGACTTGCTGTAGTAGAAGTAACTGCTTTTCGTTTGAACGGTTCTACCCTCATCAGATGAGCAGCTGGATTTATAGCAGAAAGACCCATTAGCATAAGAGGGCCCAGTTCTGAATCCTCATCTGAGAGGACATCAGTTGAATTTGTATTTACTTCTTCCGCAGTTTCACTGCTTTTACTTAAATCCCCATTCATTTTGCTTATAGCTGAGATTCCCATCCTAGGTGATCTTCGGAGACCCCTCTCTATTTTGAAATCAGGTTCATCTTCATGTATTGAGTCATCGTCTAAAAATACTGATGAGGTCCTTAAGCACGTACCTACGTTTTCTCTCTTAGCTATTATATTCATACCCAATACTTTATTGAGGACAAATTCTGCCTTTTTTCGAGTAATTTCTTCTTTTTTAACACTAGTAGGCGACGGATGTGTTTTGGCTCTCGGTAACGTAACGTTTTCTACACACTTCACTTCGTTGATATATTTCTCTTGAGCAATGACGCATTGCACTTGGTTCGGTATACTCGAGTTAGATATTCTTAAATCATTCGAACTAGAATTAAAAACCATTGAACTGCAAGTAGTGTGACTAGTGGATAACGGACTATTTCGACTGCTTGATGTTGGACTAGGTGACATTATCGAATTTTCCTTTCTGAGTTCTAACTGACTTTTCGTATGACTTCTAGATATACTTTTATTTAAGACCAAGGGATCAGTCTTTAGGTCATAAGATTTAGACTTAAGCATTCTTTGGCTTTGGCTAATCGAATCTATAACCTTTAAGGCAGCCTTTGGGGCATCTTCGGGACGAATTTTTATAGCACCCTTACGTTCTAAATGACAAAAATACTTTTGTTTACGATTATTACAACTTATACTACATGAGCTTGTGGAACTTTTGTTGGACTGGGAATTCTGTGGTGACGGCTCTAGTTTCGGTTTGGGAGGTATTTCTGGTTCTTTTTGTGATATTAATGGACTGTTTGGTTTGGACAAGCATTTTTTGTGACATTGCCTACAAACTGGTATCGTATCTACAACAACTGGGCTAGTTCGGACAGTAATCTGAAAAGATAATAATTATGTTTACCTGCTTGAACACAATTTATTAACAGGAGTATTGATTTTAATGAGGAGAAGCATTTACGTACTTGACTACCAGAATTACTGCTTTTGGATGGACTTCGGTCATTTTCCTTCTTTTCTGGAGGAGATGGGTCTTTGGGGCCAGAGGCCGCTTTGTTTTCAACAAGCTCAGCAACTTCCAGTAAGTTCAACTCCCTTGACCTTTTTCTTAGCTCATCCACACTCCACGTCTGTAAAACATCACAAGATAATTATATTAATATCTTTCCAGATTTAAAATTGCCGGCCGAATTTTTCATTTCCGTCAACGTTTTCTACCGAAGTTCTAACCTCCATGTCAGGTTCGGGTGGATCTAATTCTTCAGCTTCTGGCAGCTGCGTCATCCATCTTTGTAGATGTAGTGTTGAGCCGCGACTCCTTGTACTTCTAGCTTCCGTAGCACTACCGCCCGCGTTGGTCTGCGTTTCCGCAGAACTCCGCCTTATCTACAAATAAATAATTATTATAGAAAAAAACGTGTAAATTAATACAAAATATTACAAAACACTAAAAATAAAAATCATAGACTTACCTGAGTGTCAATATAACAAACTAAATTATTACAAGAAGTAGAAACTCTTCATACTACATTTAGGTAAAAAAACATTTCAAAAGTAGTTGAGTATAGTGAAATAAATTATTATTGTGCTTCAAATTAAAAACTATGTACAATTACAAAAATGCGTTACACAGAAAAATGGTAGGTTGTTCACATCAATTCACTTGGTTCGTTAGCGTCGCAAAATAAGGGAAAAACGAATCGAAATAAAAAATATCACCGACAAAGTCATTTATTCACCGATCATAGAAATATGTTCAAATCTAAACAAAACATCGAAATTTTTATAAGTTCAATATCGCCTAAAAGAATCCAGAACAATAAGTAAAGGCTTTCTCAAAATTATTTGTTTCATCTCGTAAATCGTCTATAGAACTATCAATTTACACAGCCAAGACATCTAAAATTATCAATTTATTTCTACCAAATTTTATTGTAAAAAAATACACAAATCACCCCGAGCAATAGGTTATGTGAACATTTTACGATGCTGACGATTGAAAAGGTTCGCGTTTGCAAAAACATGATATCATTATGTGTGCATATTTATCAACAACAAAAAGCGGTCACTACGTTACACATCGACTACCATTTTTCATTGTAACACCATACTAATGCTAGTGTAAGTCTATAAGAAGCGGTGTAAAATAAAAATGATTAGCTACAATGGATTATGAGTATATCGCAAAACTAATCGCCAAATATCCACATAACCTTTACAATTTGCAAGGCTATGCACATAGAGTGTCTCGAAGTGCGTTTAGACGTCACAACAGAAAATAAACATGAAAACGTAAAGTGTAACATTTGCTTTTAAAAATGGAACAATAAAAACAATATAATTAGACGAGAAGGATCAAGGGAAAGCAGCAGGAGTCATGATTTCCCCTTAACAAAACTTCCATGAAGAGGACGGAAGACTCGAGAAGCAAATATAACACTAGAAAACTATTCTGAAAACGTACAAACGTTACTTACAATTGGTACCCTATAGTTACAATTTTGACACCGACATTTCTAATACTGTAAAATCCAAAACTTTGGTATATATTTCCTAATCATAAGCGACATTTATTTAATACGTGAGAACCTTTTAGCATTTCTGGTAAGGGGAATCGAAAAATCCACACATTTTATTACTATTCGGTCTTAGTCTACATAACTCTTGAGCCGAATCTAAAAGAATTTGTAGAAATATCATAATTTTCGAAAATATGTCTCTCAATAGGATAACCACAACCTTAAGGAGCTCAATTTTAAGCGATTTCACGTACTAATTCCTTACCTTTTATACTAACCTAACACGTAATATAACTTGGCATTTTTCTGGCTGTGCTCCGAAGCTCATTAAGTTTTGTCTATTTTTTGGTGAAAGAACATTAACTCAAATTTTTAGGTCTCCAGAACAAAGTTTCTACTGATTCTGGATCCAACTCTGCCGATCAAAGTTCCAGATACGACGGTGGAGTCGGTCGCTCCGATAGTGGGACACGAGGTATAACGGAATTTTCGGGTAAAAATATACATTCTTCGACCACGTGCTTAAAAGAGGGATCGACGTCGATATCGACGAGTGCTAGATCGGCTTCGAACGATTCCCATCTACAGGGGGAGACTTCCGAGTAATCGTCACCACCGTCGGGTGTGAGCAGAGCACTCGGGGATCCGGGATCCTCAATTTTACCTATACTAGACGTGGACACGAAATGTGAGGAGAACGTTTGCGAGTCTGCTGGAGACAAATTAGCAGATGGTGTTTCGGGAGTCGGTGCGGTTTTCCAAACACTGCTCAAAGGTCCCCTCACAGGTCGAGGCTGGGGTGACGTAGAATTTGACCTAACGTCGAAACTAACATGGACGTCCTTCTCGTTTCGTTCCTCCACAAGCATATTTAGATGAGAGCGGTATGAACTTGCCGGTAAGAGAGCAAGACTCGAGTGTCGCTGTATGCTGGACGCTGATACCTGACGTTGCTGGGAGTCCAGGGTCGCCAGGCTGAATGTCAGTTGTGGGTCTGGAGAGTCGAGCGGTGAACCGAGTGGCGTGCCGGACATCGTGTGTGCTCGGTATCTGTGATAGAGAATTGTCCTTTATAAAAACTCATTCAAAAGTTTTATTGGGTAAAATATGGATGAAGGGATTTAGATTTCATTAAAATTCTAGAATGTGTTAATTTTCAAATTCAATTCTTAGGTTACCTAATTAACAGCCGGTAACGTTTAATCTAAAAGTTAACTTACACTTGTCTTTGCAACAAGCTCTGCCACACGGCTTTGAGGTCTACTGACGGAGCTCGGAGTACAATTGGCCGAGTTTTGGAGGGTGTACGCGGCGAACAAGACACCAATGGACTTTCACCTCCTGGACGGCCGAGTAGGAGTCGAAACTCCGTTGCTAAAATAAAAAAGAGTATATGAAATGGTAGAAATTTTTAGATCTCTAAATTATGTAACATTAATGTTGCTAGATTTTATATTAGAACTAATTACCCAAACTAACCTTTTTTTCTAATATTAAATTGGGCTTCTGAAACTGTAGCTAGTGCTACCGGCTCCTCCGTAACAAAGAGCACCCTGTCTCTAGACACGGTCGCGAACAATAGAAGATCCGTGAACAGGAGAGCCCAGTAGGGTCTCACAGTCCTCCCCTCCACCCTCGACAGTTCTCCTCCAAAT
Source organism: Plebejus melissa (assembly GCA_018236845.1). Taxonomy (NCBI): domain Eukaryota; kingdom Metazoa; phylum Arthropoda; class Insecta; order Lepidoptera; family Lycaenidae; genus Plebejus; species Plebejus melissa. Next base: position 14,667 of record DWQO01000031.1, read on the forward strand.
ATCCACTGCCTGCCTCCAGTACTTAGAACAAATGGCTGAAAATTGTATCTAAATGAGTTCTATGCTTGAATCAATAGAAGATAAATATAACCTTAGGCTTAGAAGAAGACACATTTCATGTCTTACCTTACATCTAGTAAACACTAGTCGACTCTCAAGGTCAGCAACTGAAAGCAATGGTTTTCCGTCTCCAGCCAACCCCATCAGTCCCGAGCCAGCAGTCACATCCTGGTATACAGTCTGCAAGAAAACTCTGCATTAGGTATATTTGAAAATATACTTGATGATTAGTTTCTTCTGAGTTTGTTTATTTAGCTAGGCTAATATTATAATATTATCCTTTCATTTTCCTATTTTTGTATTGAGTTATGTGTTATGACTTATGGATAAAGGACCCAAAAAATATATATTATGATCACTTGTCTTTATTGTACATGTCTTTATTCTACTCGTATTAATTTGTTAATAATTTTCCCATTCTATCATTACTTTAATAAATTAATTATTAGTATACCTGAAGTTGTTCAACTATGACTTGCAGCTGTTTCTTCTCAAGCTGGTCGTAAGGTCCAGAGCCAGTGGCACTAGCGGCAGTTCTCATAAGGCGGAGCAGCTCCCTAAATTGTTCCAACGGTTTGTGGACTAGTGACGTTATGTCTGGTCTCCTCCGAGGTATCGGTGGACTAGTGCAGAAGCGGGAGAACGCCCCGCTTGAGTCTTTGGATTTTTTTACCTACAAAATAAATTGTTGATAGAAACCTATCATCATTATCATCATCAACTATAATATAAACTTTAACAGCTGTCTTACCAAAACACAGTCCGCTCGTTTTAGGCCTAGACAATATTTTTTGTACAGGCTGAGGAAAACAGGAGTCTTCTGTAGATACACAGCAAGTACTGTCGACGTTTGAATTTCTCCGTCGTCTTGGACGACTTGATCTAATATATCCTCTGATAACCTGAAGATCTGAAATAAATACATTTCCTATAGCTTCCTACTCACTTTATTTTATTTACCTATCGCCAATTCTTCATAAGGTGTTGTATCGTCTGACTCTCAAATACGTAAATATTATGAAATGCCAGGCACTAAAAATAAACTAGTGTGCGTTATATGTATTTTAGGCTATGGTGTTATTATTAAGTTTTTGGTACATCTTACATAATTGTACTCATCATCCACACTTTAAACTCGGATCACTAGGATTTAAATCTATCCTCAATAGGTCAGAAGTCCCAGTTTGCGATTGGGGCTTAGCTACAAATCTTGGATGTTTATTTACTACAGCATTACCTCCGCAATGATCTGAAAGTTGAAACGGCAGTAGGACAGAGAAAGTGTTCTTCAGCGATGAACGCAATTTCGGGTTCTTTTTATTTACCTCTTCAATATTCTGGAACAACAGCTGATGGTCGCTGGGTGCGATGAGGTCAGCGCGCTCCGCCAGCGGCGACACGAATCGCACCAGCCCGAACTGCAGGCACGTCGCGTAGTGCTGCTCCCTCGATACCACCGCTAGCAGCGCGCGTTTCCGACCGTCCGTCGTTAGGCTCACCGCCTGCTGTTTCATTGTTGTTTGTTACGTTTCACATTTCTGGTGAATTTATAGGTCTAATGCCAGGTTTTTGAAGTTGTTTGGAAAACCCCAGTCAAGAAATAGGTTGAACAAAATTATTTATTCCGTCTTTGTTAACTTTTACATTCGGCGAACTTATGGGTCTAATTCCAGATTTTGACGGTTCCTGACTGGATACTCCAGTCAAGAAATCAATTCAATAGCGTTATTGACTGGTAAATGTTCTGACTTAAGACCACCTAAAGAGTTAGTAAATCGATAAGTCCCTGTCAAAAAACCTCAGAGACCGGGCAGAATTAAGTCACAATTAAAATTATTGTATGGATAATCGGATAAGGCGTTCGCTTCGTGTCAGGCTTTTCGTACTTGACTTACTTCGTTGACTTCTTTAATTAGCAAGAAGTGTACCTACTGTTGGTGCTTGAAACTGATATTTAGTAGCAAAGTAGCTTTTATTAGTGTCTCTGCGTAATTATTTATTTCTTCGGTACAAAGACTAACCATTTTAAATTGTTTGTCGACTTAAACTTACTAGTTATTAGTTAGAAACCAACCAAATTATTTTTTAAAGTAGTAGAATCTAGTAGAATACAATATTATTTATGGCAAGTCTATTTATATAAATATGTTTACCTAAATCCAAATAAAACTTTCGTTATATGAGATTTAAATAAATATTTAATTCATGGGTTTTGAGATGTTCAAAACTTTGTTGAAAGCTTATTGATGGCGCAATATGAAATCATAAAATAATTCATTTTATACAGTGAAATACTTACCAGGTTATAACTTTAACATTATATTAAATACTACAACCAAATCTAAGTTCTACATACTATGAAAAAAATTGGATGGATAAAACTAATACGGTAAGTGGTGAAATGAACAGGTATAAAATAAGGGATAAAACAAAAAAAAACACAAAATAATAAAAAGCATAAATTTATTTGCACTTATTAAGAAACATAAATTAGAAAAAAAAAACGAAATAATCATAACAGGAACCAATCTTCACTAATCAAGACACAAACTAAATGTTTATACATAAACAAAAAAAATTATAATAACACAAAAGTACAGAAAAGTTGAAAATGATACTAAACAACACACAAATGTCTATGACAATAAATAAATTGTTAACAAATCAATATAAACATAAAACAAAATCTTAAACGTAACGATTCCCCATTAAGATATACGCGATCAGAGACAGCGTATGGTAATAATTTTCTTTGATATAACGCAAGTGGTTATATTACGTTAATAAATATTATGCTTAAAGATATAAAACTTTCTGCACACACTTATAAAGGTAAGATAAATCTCTATGCTTTCTATTTAATGGAATGTATTGAAATGTAGGTACTTGATTATGTACAGTGTCGTGAAAGTACACAGCAGAGCAACGCATTTGAAATAAACACACCCGATTGCTATGATAGAATTTTGATAAATTTGCCAATAAGGTCTAACTAGCACCATTTTGCCTAAAAATCGATTTTAGCAATAAACTAAACAAAATACATCAATTTGGATTTTACCTCGACGATGACTAGTAAGAATTTTAGCGAATGGGCAAGGAAAGTAAAATATAAACAAAATAGAAATTAAGTACAATAATCAAAATTGAAACTAATGGTAATGAACTACAATACCAATATTTAATTGATAGTATTAAAAAAAAAACAAAATAAGTGATCGACAAAAAGAAACGCTAATTCTTGCCCATAAGGATTGGGAAGGTACCATTCTCTATGTTCAAACAATGATGCCGTTACCGACCTCTTTCGAGAACGTCACTTGAGGCAGGTGCAGTTTGCGTCTGTCAAGGCTCTGGCTGGTGGAGGAGCAGGCGGTGGGTGGTCTGGCGGCGGTGGCTGGGGACGCCATGGCAGTTCTCGGGGATCTGGGCGGAGGGGGCGTCGAGTCTGGCGCTGACGGTATCGTCACTTGAGCCAATCGTGTCCGGATACCGACGCCATTTTGTGGAACTCGCCTGAATGTCTCGAGATTCAGGTTCTGGCCGGCGGATCTGGAAAGATAAAAGGTTTTATTATAATTATTATAAGTTAGGAATTAGTGATCGTCAATTGTTTCGTAATTGTTTTCTTATATCTATAAATAAATAGTTTATAAATTACTAGTTGACCCAGCAAAGTTGTTTTGCCATTTAAAGTATTTCTACTTCATCAGTTGATACAAAATCTTACCC
>DWQO01000032.1:0-18447 GCA_018236845.1 Plebejus melissa
AAATTGGGATTTACATCACCCTAACTGATCCAAACAACATACCAAAAATGCAGCATTTTAGTTTTGCGAATTTAATGTTAATTTTCGCTGGCCTATTACTTATAATGTAGATAACGTTGCTAGATCCAATTTTGAATCTACTGGAGGTACAATAAATAGAATACTTATTATTTCGATGTAGCTTAACCTACGTCTTATATTATAAAGCTGAGGTTTTGTTTAATACTTCATATGAAAGAGTCTCAGGAAGTACTGGTTCGAATTGAAAATCAATAGTTAAGTGAAACATCGATAAAAAGACATTGCAAAAGCGGGGAAAAATATCCAAAATAAATTTAAAACTGTTTAATGAAAATTATATCTAATAACAGTAATTTATTGATACAGACGGAGTCGCGGACAACAGGTACTATAATATAAGTTATAACTTAGAACACAATAATATAATATTGCACTAAACATTTTGTGAATATCTAACAATTCCTAGTATTTATATTTAACGATCTACTTCTTATCAAACGGATTCTTCGAATCACCCTTTTCATATTCTACGTCTTCGAAATGAACAGTATTATCAATTTCTAGAGCATCCTTCTTCTCAGCTATTTTAAATATTTCTTCGACTTCTTTGTCTAAATTGAGAGAGTTACAAGTAAGAGTGTCAGAATCTTGTTCATGCTTATTATAATGAATGACGAAATTGTCTTTTGTTATATTTATGATCCTACTGCCATCATCAGAATCGATACTATTTGTGGTAGTGTAAATATCTATTTCCGGATAATCTTCAATAACTTCAATATTGGTTGTAGGGATACATCTCTCATTTGATTCGTGTGAGTTTGTTCTGCTCGTAGTCATTCTTGTCTTCAATTTCCGACAGCCTTTATAGAAACCTCCGGTCCATTCAGACAATAAAGCGACTGCTGCACATAGAAAACCAGCGCCCAATAAAAGAAACATACCTTGCGTGTCTTCTAAAGTCAGTCCTCTTTCTTCCAATGAAGAGAATGATAATGAATCTGATCCGACCTACAAGATAAACTTGTAAAATATCGGATATCTATCTATAATGATAAAAAATATATACATATAGTTTTAGAAGCCTTTAGAGTTTGCGTGGCAGTAAATACTTTGCTTCTGACAAACTAGTTACTGAAGTTGAAGAACTACTTCGCCAAAAGCAGATCTACTACGTCTGGCATAAAATTCAACTTACTGATAGCAGTTTTCCTGAACTGCTCCTTTGTATCTCCCATTGAACATCATCTCCAATTTTATCCATCAGCCCGCTTTGTATAATCCTCCTTATGTCTCCACTTAATTTTGCAGTGTATATTGAGTTTTTTGGAAAACTTATAGAGACTCCAAATGGTGCAAAACACTCATTTGATATATGCAAAAGATCACGCTTAGACCTATAGTTAGGAGCAAACAAAAATACATTTATTCGAAATGCCAAAAATCTTAAATCATAATATAATAACCAATGTTACACTTACTCTGATTTAGAAAAGTTAGATTGAACAAGATATTCGAGTTCTGCTCGCGATCCAATAAAAGCGTAAGGCCAAAAGAAAGCCTTCGTTATATTCATAATACCAGACCTCACGTTAGGAACCAACTCTACATTCTTCAATAACTTGTTGGTAAGCGGATCAGAAGAGTTAAGAAACCAACGCTCCCATCCACCATGGTCTAGAAAAATACATTTAAATGCACTTGAAAAAAATAATTTAAGTCAGAATAGGTACCTATTGCTTGCAAGTTGCAGCACTAAACGTGCAATATTTTTACAAAATCAATATTTTTAGACTTTAGAGGAATACGCAATAAGAAACTTACATCATGTGGTGTAGATATATCGGATGGTAATAAATGCTTACGAAAAAGCAGTTCATCCAATCTTTAGTTATCAGGTTTTTTATGAAAAATACTACCTATATAAAAATAATCTCACCTAAAGTCCCAACTCTATAGAACCCAGATAGTAGTTGTGTAATAGTATCCACTGTCTCCGGGTATATAGGTAAAGTGACAAACGCTATAATAGATCCTGTGTAGCAACTGGTTATGATGATCGTAAATATCCAGTACCAACCTAAAATAAGTTGAGTAACATTAATCGATGCAACGACAATCCGGGTTACCTGCATACGGGCTACTTTCTCTAATTAGGTACAAACGAGCAACAAATTAATGCTGGTAAGCTACGTTACAACATCAAAATATTGTCATACATTTGGTATTTAAAATAACTAAAATTTTGTCATTGATACAATAATTTTGCAGTGTGGATAATAAGCAAACATTCTAATTACAACAAATCTATGCCTAACTACATGTAGTAGAAGTTCTAAACTTCAATATCAATCTAAAACCAACATCTAATTATTTGATACTTAGAGGCTGTTTTTCCACTTTCTGATAAAGTGCCGAATAGGCTATTCACAACTTTTTGGACAGATTCCCCATACTTCATCTGTCAAGTTATGCGGAGCATAGCCTGTTCGGCATTTATCAGGAAGTGGTGAAACAGGCCCTTATCCTACTATGTCAACTCCGAACGGCCCAAGTGGGCCGCGATAACACTAGAATAACAATAGATTTCCAAGAATCCGCGATTGACGGATTAAAGTTCATTTAAAAAAAAGAATCTTACCAATCAATAACCTCGTAGTTATTTTAGTGGTTTTGCTCCATGAGTGTTTGCCGACAAACGTGAAACAATTCGTGAAAGTCCCAAAGACATACCAGAACATGTTTTCCACCTCACCCATGTTGTTCATCAGGTGCCTAAGAGTATGTTTGTCGGAGAAGGCCAAAGGGAATATACCAATTAAATACGTCAAAGTTAGTGCTACCCATACTTGCCAGTGAAATGGGCCAAGGATTGCTCGATATCTGGAATTTGCCCATTCATATTTTAATTTCAGTTAACTTAGGAAATCTGAAGCATCTAAATGTTTATCTTTCGTTTGTTTTATTTTACGGTTTATATTTTACATCATCACGTCACTCAGAGTAAAAAAATACATTTTGACGAGTTCATCCGTAAGCTACGTCTTATTGAATCATTAGATATTTTACAATTTGTGCATATTTTTTGTTTGGTTTAACTAGGGCTTTTAATTATTTGATCTTTATTAAGCATCACTAACCTTGGCAATGCTGTTGACATTAACGTAGCGAATGCAGCACAATCGTGGGAATGTGAAACACTCATGTCAGTATTATTGAGCCTTTCAACAGTAACATAAATTCCGGCCATACCCATGTCAGCCTTCCCCGTGATCAGATCTCTCGTGACAGCATCTCCCGACCTAAATGCATTTATCTGTAGTAGTTTAATTCTACTAAAAGAATATTCTATCAGAAAATATGTCAGATTGAAACGAATTTAACTGTAGTGCAATTCAGAGAAGTAACTCTTCTGTGAGGAAAATAAAAAGAGTCGAGAAGTTGCATAAAAACCTTCTTTCGTTCCTTACCTTCGTTATGAGTAAAGTGATGATTTCAATTTAAAATCCTAGAGCCAGCGATAGCATACTTTCGTAATTTTATAAAAACTGAAAATTTTTCGGTATAATATGACCCATACAGGAGTGATCATCAAATATGGAGTTTTGGTCGCGGTTACTTTAGGAGGTATCCAGTTCTGTCAGGTTTACCCACCCTTCGATAAAGTATAAAGCTCACTTATTATATTTAATTTCTTCGGGATAATTATTATAACGATCTCGTCTTCCACCACCGTACATTTTTGACAGTTGCTTCTCACTGCCAGACACTCCTAAAGGAATACTTTAGTGGATAATATAGTGGGTTTAGGATTATGAATGAGGTGGTCTCACCGTAGGAAGCAACAGAAAAAACTGTCCGGCAGTAGGATATGAGATTCTTACAGTTATCCCGTGAAAAGTAAGATAAAAAGTTGAGCTTTATACTTAATCAAAGGTAAGATTGACCTTCTGAACTAGATACCTCTTAAAGTAACGTTCCTCCCTCTATGTATAGGTAATAGGGATTAGGGAACATAATATACTGGAAAACGTCATTCACCTGTTATAAAATGACCAAAGTCTGGCTGTCGCTGGCTCTTGGGTTATCATTAGTGTAATGTAGGTATTTACCCAAGATGTAAATGGTTTGTTTCAAAAATTTCGACGCTGAAGTTATTTTTTTCTGCGAGAAGATTCATTATTCTTATTTCGATTCCATCCCATTGTACTCGAGGATTCCCACCATCAGCATCAGTTTTTATTCTACAATTTAAAAACTGATATTTAAAATTGTACCAAGGACCCAATTTTCGGCACATTAAGAATTAAAATTGCCCAAAGTCCTATTATTTACATTTAAACAGTGTTTGGAAACAAAAAATTACAGTCCCAAAACAAAAATGAGATGAGTGCCAACGATGTGGTGGTCTACTTGATAAAAATGTCATATAACATAGTCCCTAACTTGATCAAATTCTCTATAATATTATAATTATGGAAAATACCTTTTAAAAATAAAGGGAGGCTGATCGGCAGCCGCCATTATGAATCTATGTCCTGCGTACCCATGAGTCATTTTCGGTGGAAATAAATTCACATTTCTTGAAAATTTTCCATGAGACCAAGAACAAATTACTTTTGGTCTACTCGAGCCCAAGCCATCTACATACAATGTATGAGTATAAAGTATGTAAGGCGCTTCCTACAAATATAATATTTTATATACTTAAGTTTAAATATAAATAATAGAAAAGTCTGGATTATAAATATATTTTACAAATACTCACCACATTGCTATCATCGTCTTGAAAACTTTGACCAATCACTAGGAGATTGACAAAATAGCGAGACAAAGGTTCAGACAAGAACTCCTGGACGGCCCATTGCGAGGACCTCGCGACCACCACAATTTTACTTTTAGACTGTTTACCTAAAACCTTCGCTACCTTCTTCACGTCAGTTATAAAAACAATAAAATTAAGGCAGTTCTTTACTGGATTTAGAAGTTTAGGGTCTGCTAATAATTGATAATCGTCGTTTATGTACCCATGTATGAAAGTAAGCGGGAAATTTTGTAAAAGGTCTCTAAACAAAAAGCTGTGTTCAGATTTAATCTGGTTGTCGTAAAGTATTACTGAAGTACAGTCATCTAGGTAAGTTAACGTTATGTTGTAAATTAGTTTTACTAGAGAATCTGTTTCTTCTCTCTTTTCGTGATTCAGGAAATTCGAATGCCATATTTCCTCCCTAGTTTTCGGATGTCCGTAAAATATTGGGTCGGCAGATCTTTTTGACATTATTCCAGTACTTTCTTTATTTTGGGTATTAAATTTTCTTGAGGAATATCTGTCTTGAAGTAATTTAGTATTTTTATGTATCGCATATTCATTATTTCTTTTAAATTCATTAGCTCCTGGATAATACTGAATGTCTTGACTAATGACACCAGTAATATGAAAAAACAAAATTAATAAAACAGATTTAGTAAAGTTATACAACTGCATAGTTTCTTGAGTGTTTTTCACGTAGGTCTAGGTATTGAATGAAAGAGCAGAACAGAGTATCGCTTTTATAGGCTCCCAAAAACCTTGCTATTGGAATTGAGCAGGTGTCGTGATTGAGATTTCATTTTTTATGAAGGCTAGCTCATTTGAAGTTCACGATCATAACTTTGATATTCGTTTCAAGGATAACGGCATTGTTTATATCTACCGCAAAAAAGATATTATTTCTTTTGATTAATATAATATTATACAATATCCTTAAGTCTGTTTGACTGCAGTAATTTTCTGTTAAGTCTAAAAATGTATACTAATATTATGTAGGTTTATAATATAGGACGCTATAGAAAAAAAACAAAACACGTTATTTTAATTTACGTAATTTATTTGTCAGTATCGGCATACAATTATCACACCTTTACGATTATAAAAAGACTGTAAAAAGTCACAATCTACCAATACTGATGTCATGTCCGAGTTGTAGAAAAGTCCAAAAGACTGTTTAATGAAACATCCTAAATATTATGATACTACCAATTTTAAATATTAACCTATATTTACACTTAAATCATTCGATACAAGTTCATAAATAATTTAGATATATGTAAAAGTAAGAAGTATTAGCGATAGTTTCAAGTATAGAAAAATCGGACATGCTCTAAAATCTAACAAATGAGATGATTAAATAGGGAATGATATGAGATGTTACAATTTTAAGCAATCGTGTATACGTGTGCTACATCAGTCAAACGATGTAGGCAGACATCTACACAAAGCAAAGACATCTCTCACTTAATAATATTAAAATAATCACGTTTTTTTTTCAATCAATACAAAATTTCCTCAGCTTATCGATTACTCTAACGTACCACTAAATCATACTTTACAACCTAATATTTACAACTCTTATAAAAGCAGTATCGACCACAAGCTGGCAAGATAAGAAGTTATTTACTAACTTTTAATTAAATATGGCTCACGCGAATATACAATGAAATCTTTAATTTTTGTTGCAACAGAATAATATAAAATTAAATACAACCTTCAGGAAATGTAAGGAGGTTCCTCATTAATTTAATAGTGGTCTCATTTAGCAGTAAGTGGTATTGATTTATTAGCTATAGATTAATAAAGAGCAATAGGAATCAATGCATAAACATATATTACGACAATAACCTAAAATTCATAATTTCAGCGCTTGCATTCAAACTATTGAAAACAGAAAATATCACAGTTTCCAATACACTACAAATTTGAACTAACATGAAGTAGAAAATTATCCTAAAAGGGAATATTGCAATGTTTTGTAACCATCAAATTTTAAATGGCACACTCTCATAGGTGACAAAACAGAAGACCATAGACGAGCTATGCCTCGCTGGCTTACTCTACTTGTATTGGATAATTCATAACTTAATTATTTCTAGATTATTCTTCGACTTCATTGTCTATGCGTGATGATCGAATACCGCTCTTGCCAGTCCATGGGTAGATCTCCGGGCAGGGTTGGCAGGTCCTCATGTATCTCACACCGGACTTGTGCCATAGGTTGCACACCTTAGGATTGTTACATTTCTTCGGTCGGTCCTGAAATTAAAAGAAAATTATTGTTCAGTATCTTAATTAAAATGTAATATTAACTGCAATTATGGTTAGCTATCAAAAAGGCAGACCAACAAACAGACACACAGGGATACTTTTGCATATACTTTTTTTAATAAAAAGATCGATTAAATTGAAATTAATAAGACGTTGAAATACTCACAGCATAATTGCATTGGAACGGTTGGAAGCTGTTTAGTCTTGAGATGGGCGTTGGGTCCCTCACCCACTGTAGAGCTTGCCAGTTTGTGACGATCCAGACGTCTTGCATTTGATTGATAAAGTCCAGGAACATGATGAATCCTTCCTTGTGATGAGGCTGAGTGAACCAAGCGGCGTGGTAGAAAAGACCGAATGGAGCTCTGAAATGAATTACAATGTAAGAGTTACTTAAAATAATGATGTAATGTTGTTTAATCCTCTGCCTACTAAATCAGACCAATTAAACAAACATGATCATAATAATAATAAGATGTTATGAAGTGGGCGTACTAAATATTACATACCTGTTGCTCGTATAATGTCTGTCAAAGTTTTTCAAGATCATTTTGTATACGCCTTCTGCATCGGGCGGGTTGGCACACGCGTCTCCCATAGAACACCGACCGCCGTTCAGATCTTGCCACATCACCATAGGAACTTCCCAAACACCTGAAGATCAAATAAAATAATAAAAGCGATTGCTGGCAAATAAATTTGTAAAACAAGTGACAAAATTCAAATATCAGTTAAAAAAAATTCAAAAATAGAACCCGTTCAAAAATTACCTGGATACGATTTTGTGGGGCACGGCGGAATCATGCAGTCATGGAATAATTTGTAATCAAGAGTGTAAGGCCAGCTCGGTGGTTTATTCTCATAGACCGGTAAGGACGAATCATACGTGAAGTTGGAATCGTATAACATTTTGAACATTTTGTTTCCACCAACTGATAAGAACGGAGCTCTCATTCCTCTAACGTCCTCGAGTTTGACACCACCGTAAGCCGATAGGATTTCTCTTTGTCCTCCTACCTCTCTATTCCATTTCTTTTGCGAAAATTGTTCTCCAAAACTATGTCTGAAATCATATTAGATATTAAGGTTTCAGAAATCACACAGAAGGTTAAAAGTTAAATGAAAAGTTAATTTGAAAGAACTTACTTATAATTATTAATAAAATAATTAAATATAAGGAGTTTAAAAGTTTAGAAGCTATTAAATAGTTTTTGCATGCAAATTACGATGAAAGTAAAGTTACACGAGACATAATAAATTGTGTCTCAAATTTTGATTCAATTTCGTCACAAAATGTAACAGTGTGCAATTCTTGATCGTGTGCCGTAACAACTCGTAAAACTTACGAAACCGTGTGTGAAGCCATTTCATGTCCAGCGGCATACAGATTTTGTACTTGACTGTAATCTGTCCATTCGTGTGACACGTAAAACGTTGCTGATATAGGACATCCGTTAGGATTGACACGGCCTTTCTCAAAAAGATCCGAGTAAAGTTGTTTGTTCAAGTCATTGACAGAGTCGTCGAAGGTCAGCAAAACCATTTGTGGGACCTTATCCACCGGTAAGTCGCCTGTTTGTCGCGGGACGTAGGTAATGTGCATGCGAATGTTGGAAGTGTAGAAGTGCCAGGACCAGGAAGGAGAGAAAGAGAAAGGCAATAAGAAAAGAAAGGTTAAGTAGATTTGATAATGATTGGTAGAAGGAAGGAGAGAAAAAAATAAATAATATATCATTAATTAAAAATAATAACAAGTAGTAAGTATTATTATCGAGTATCCATTAAGGCCGCATAAAAGTAGTCGTAGTTAGTCTAGTGAGACTTTTTAATCCTCCAAAGATCCCGCTTTAATAGTATATCCCACCCATAGAATATACATAATAATATCATATTAAAGTTGAATAAATTTTATACAGAGAAGTCCACTCCAGTATACAGCTGTTCTATCTGTATCTTATTGACTTACGAAATGGTATGTGAAGCAAATTCGTGGCCATCGGCGTAAAGATTTTGAACTTGACTATAATCTGTCCATTCGTGGGATACGAAAAATGTACCCGTTATTGGACAACCATTTGGATTGACTCGACCTTTTTCGAACAATTCTTCATAATACATTTTATTGAGATCATTTACGGCATCATCAAATGTTATGAGTACCATTTGCGGCACTTCGTTGGCTGGTAAGTTTCCTGAGATTCATGAAAATATTTTACTTAAAGCTACTAAAAAGAGTGGACTTTAGCAATTGATAATAATTTAACAAAATCTTTTGATAAATACATCTTAAAGATGTTTAACACTTTACATTTATACATATAATCTGAATTAAAAATACACTGTTTCTAAAAATATTTACACATACCAGGAATATCTTTTCCTCCGCAGAAACAATCGGGCAATAGGCACACATCTTTTCTGCACTTCGCGGCTGTTTTGTCTGGAGTAGGTTGCGGGTACACGGGAGACGGTCTGCTAGGCGGGTGTGTGTAAATATCAACTACCTCGGCGGTCTTCGATACGATAGCGGTAGACGGTTTAAGAGTAGGACGGGTGCGACTGTTACACAAAAGAAAACAACATTGAAAATAATTACCAACATTTACCAAACGTAAATGTTGAAAAAAATCAAGTATCTAACGTTGGCGGTGTTCCCCTGTTAGGTGGATGTACGTCTGATGCTCCTGAAGTGGAGTAGTGAGCAGAACCTCGTCCACGGGTACTGCTTGGCCTGCAAAAACGAATCTGACTTACAAGCTCTTCTTTGTACGTACATGATTCAGCTTGCGTGACTATGTTATAAGCAATCACGATTTTCTTGTTGTTTTCTTCGATGCGAAAAAATCAACAATTTTGAATTTTGATCTTGTTAATTAAGCGATTTCGAATAAAAATAAAAAAAACATTACCTGTTTTTCAAAAACCAAAAAAATAAACAATAAAAAGTGTTATATTACTCGTGCATAAAACTAAATGGTGGAGTGCGAATTCAAAACTAATGAGTTGCGATGTGGTGCAAAAGTATTGTAGCGATAACATTGAGGAACTTACTACTCCAAATATTGTCTAAACTACAAGCAACATTGCACACAAGTAATAGGCAATGTGCGAGAAATGGAAATGGTCGCGTCAGGAGTTAACAATTCAAAAATAAACTCAACCGACTTGGAAGTCCCCCAATGAGAATATAAAATAAAAAGTATGCTAAGCGATAGAGATGCCGTGGGTGCTATTAACGAAGTTTAAAAAGTAAAAATTATCCACATGCTAGTTATTTTGCTATGCGGAAAGTAAGGACTTTAAGTAAGTTCCTTCACCGTCCATCTAGATGTGAAGTAGGCATCCATTAGGCCGGCGAGTAAAGTACCTCTGGTATTTGATTTCGTTGCACTTTGGATTGTCTTGCAGACTGTTGTCTGATGAGCAATTGGACGACGATTGGTAACTCCTGCGCCCACCTCCAGAGCTTGTCGCAGCTAACTTTATGGCAGGATTAATTCGAGAGGCTCGCGTTGGGAAGGACAAACTCTTTGTGGGCTTTGTCTCTTTCTCAATTTTCGGAGTCGTAGTCGATTTTACGGTCGTCGTAGTAATTTCATCGTCATAGCTCACGGTAGTTGTAGGTTGGTGTTTAATTGGTTCTGTCGATATCTTTACAGTTTCAACGATACCAACAGAGGTTTCAGTCAAGTCATTTTTATCGTTATAGCTCAAGTCATAGTTGTCAGTTCTAATTGGTTCTTGAGGTTCTTGAGAATCTTCATTTACGATGATATGGTATTTACGAGAGTCCGTTATTTTTGGTTTACTTTTAAGAACTCCACTGAATTTAGACAAATATCTGTCATGCTTTGTAACTGCCTCGACTTCACTGTCTTGACTATAATTGTTTCGCTCGTTGTTTATAGGTAGCGACTCTATTTGGGCTGCAGGCAATTCTGTAGATGAAGGTGGTCGGTCTTTTTCATAACTTTTTTCAGAGGTAACATAAGAAAGCGGATCAAATGTTGGTGCCAAATATTGATTCACTGATGGTTCTGTAATAATTTGTAGATGCTTAAAATGGCTTCTTATTGGTTTTTCATCTGCATATTTTACCTTTTTCTTCTTTTGGAATCCAATATGTACCGTTTTTTCAGTTTCTTTTGGAGTGTAACGCTCTTTAGGTGATGTATACTCAATTGAAGAAGGCGAAGAAGATGTACTTACCAATTCATTGGATGTTGTACTGGATACGTCATTTAGAAAAGATTTTAGGACGGCTTTTATATTTCCACCAAAAATTTCAGTTGTTTTGTCTGCTTGCACGTCGTCCTCTAAATGATAAAGATAGTAAGAAGGTTTTGGTTTTTCGTAATAGTCAGAATTAATTTTATCTATATCAGCTGACTTCTCACTTGTAGAGTAAATTGAATTTGAAGGCGAAAGAAGAGTAGATGTGGTGGTGCTACTTGAACTTTCAGGAGTGATATCTTTATCTGCATCATAGAAGTTTCTTAAATTGTTCGATGGCGTATAGTAGGAAATTTGAGAATCAACATTTTGGTCATTAGTGTTATATTGATTCCAGTCATTATTTGTATTCAAGATTATAGGTTCAGGCGTGGAATAGGAATGACGAGAGTTACTTTCAGTATTGTAATATAAAGCGCTGTTTTCCGAATTTGTAACAGAAGATGGAGTAGTTGTTGCCGGCCGCTTATGAATCATCTTTAAATAGTATTTGGTTGCTTTAGTTGGAGATAACATTGTCGTTTGTTCAGTGGAGGTATCTTTATTTGGTATCTGGTCTTCATCACGAACTTTGTCTTGCTTATTATATTTTCTCCTTATGCGTTTGTCTAAAGGAAGTACATCTGAATCACTTATTTTTTTCTCCAATACTTGTTCAATGCTTTTGCTCGTATCGTAATAATCCTTAAATTTATGTTCACTTTTACTGCCTATATTGGTATTGTAATTAAATGCATTTTGAGTACTAAGCGGTTTGGATATGTAAGTCAAAGTGTAAGGGTTTTTACTGTCATCACTATTCCGTCTGATGGAAAATCCGGTTGTTAGTGATATTATTTTTTTATCACTCTTCTCGTATGGTGCGCTTATAACTTCAACAGAATCTTTTCTGTCCAAAGTTTTAGTCTGAGTATACGTTCGCGGTTGATAAGTCGGGGCTACTTGAGTCGAATGTAAGTCATTATTTGTCGTAGGGTTATTGTCAGTCTTTCTAAAGGGTTTGGCAAGGGAAGAAATATTTATAACGGGTACAGGTGGTGGTGACGGGTTCGATGAATTTGATTCATCGAGAGAGTTTTTGATTGTAGAGGAAACGGGGCTGCGAGAATGATTTTCATCGGATGATCTGTTGAATATAAAGCAAAGAAATAAGGCTAATTTGATTCCAATTATCAACAAGATCTGAGTAAAATTTTTATGAGTCTATGTTGTTACTTCTTAAAAATCCTCACTCTGACTTACGGTTTTCTAAGAAAAGATACCACAAAAGGAATGTGTTATTAGGTATGTAATTTAAAAGCTTTAAATCACGAACTACATTAACATAAATTTCAAAATAATAATTTACACATATTTAACAACCATTGAACTGATTTCAATTCACGACCAAAAAATATTAACATTGTTAGTAATTAGGCATAAGAATCAGTACAAGAGTTGTGGTTAAATAAATAGTACATGAGAATGTCAATTAGTCATGGAATATGAATGATATATACGTACTCATAATTATGACAAAAGCTTTGATGATAACGCGCTGTCAAGATAAGAGAGGCTTTTGTAGTACCTTGGGGTATATCGAGGTGGGGTCAAGGCTTCTGTAAACAGTGCAGTGGTTGGACGTGGTGTGGTTGTAGTAGTGGTAGTGGTAGTAGTGGTGGTAGTTGTGCTAGTTGTAGAGGGGGGCGTGCTAAGGGTTGTAGGCGTTGTAGCTTCGTATGTCGTCCTCACGCCGCTCAGATTATGATCATAGCCCAACTCATTACCTTCGCCCCTGAATAATTTTTTGTATTTAGCGGATAGGTTTTAATTTTAGCATAGTTAATATTTTAGGCGTGTTAATATTATTGAAACTTTACCTTGTCGATTGACGGATCCCTGATTGATACTGATTTTGATTATTTATCTGTAAAATATTTTTAATTTTATACATTGGAGTCACTTATAATATCTTTGTAACAATTTTATTTATTTGTTTAATAATTTTATTTTAGGATAAAATTACCGTCTGTAAAATATTTTTTACAAAGTGTCCATTACACTTACCGGTCCCTGTATAAGAGCATCATCATAATCATCAGGCGATACGGGGCTTGGAGTGTACTCGACTGGCCTTCTCGCTGGTACACTAGGTGGTGTGCCTCGGTAGGTCTGCTGGACTGCAGGTCGGAGTGAAGCTGAATTATATTGCTGTCCATAATCTGCCAACACCATTGCCAACCACCGGTTAAGAGCACAACCAATTTGAACACTCCATAGGAAATTGTAATTGGAAATGGTAATTATTATTGTCATAGGTATGTACAATTAATATGGGTTAAAAGTGTTTATATTCACAGTGAAATAGGTAATTGTAGTCCATAACATTTCATTTAAAATATTATAAGGCAGTTTTAACAGCTTCTTGTATTCACCTTGATTAATAATTTCGTTATTTTGGTTTTGTGTCACGTGTAAAGCAAAAACCAAATTGTACATTACATTATTACGAGTTTCGCTTTCATTTATTCAGTTATTTCGTTAATTATTAATTATAATATATTCATGTTTTGTATAGCTAATTGCTTATTTACATAAAATATTAATTTTAATAACTTGCTCAAAACATCTTTGAAATTACTTACCTGAGTCTTTATAAAGTTCACCGTCTTCGTCATAGACGGCATAATATGGGTCATATTGGTCCGGACTGTATGCTTGTGATGCGTTGTACAGCATTTTAGGTCTAGGACTGCCTAAGTACGATGATGGCTTAACACTTTCCGTTGGTTCCAAACTGAAAAGGTTGATGTTATAAAATTAGCCAACATTGTATTATTTCAAAATAATTACGTTAATACTACATGAATAATTTATCATACTGCACAAAATATTTTAATACAAGGTTAGTAAATAGAGGTTGGTAGTGAAAGTAAAATAATAATATCATTGTTAAAATTAAAATATATGTTAGAAATAATTACCTAAGCGCTATTTACAAACATATTATAAAATGTTTTCTAGTTTAAAGATTATTGTTAGTGTATTCGAGTGCAATAATTTATTATTGTTGATGTTACTGGCTTAAGTTCAACTAGCAATTATTCGAATTTTTATTTTAATAGACTAACTGCCGCGCTCAGAGACGAATAATAATTATTATTTACTTAATTGTAATTAAATAAAGATTATGACATAAGCCCAAAATATATTAATTATTAAGTATTATAATGTGTCAAAGTTTTCATTAAATTCTAGTTTAATCGTCATTAAAATATTATATCTCTGAATGCGGCTGAGTGCCCTGATTTACCTGTCTAGTCCAAAAAAATGTCAAGTGATGTCACAAGTAATCATCGAGTCAAAAAAAATTTGTCAGAAAATATTTACAAAAGGTCTAGGCTGTTATCTCAAGTCATTTTGATAAGTTTGTAGAAATTACCTGTTTGTCCTGTCATCGTGTTGTGTCTTTGTAATTCGAGTCTCTTGTTTGTAAGAGTCGCGTGGAGTAGTCAACTTCATAGCTACAATATTGTGGTGACGTACTCGTCCTCTGTCCTTGTTTTCTTCCACGGTGGAAGTCTTAACCGTAGTTGGTTTTGCTAATCTATGACGTACTGTGTACGGTCGCAAAGTCGTCTGATTGAGGAACTTGGGTGGTTTTATAGTGTTAACTCCGTTGTTAATATGGACTGGTTTTCTTATGTGATAACTAGTTCTGTTTCGAGAACTTGCCAATTTCTCTGACCCATCTGGTAACAGGCTATTTTTTGGGGGGGTATTATAATCAACCATCACTGGCACGGGTATCTTACCAAGGGCTGGCTTACCAGCGTCTTTGAAAGGATTCTTAGATATATAAGACAAATCATTATGATTCTTAGGAACAAATGTTGGCTTGAGCGGGTTAAATTTAGGTCGTTGGGATAGAGAACTATTATTCTTTTGATAGCTTTGAGATATATCGTCATATTCTTGATAGTTTTGTGCCATTTGCGGTCTTTGCGGCATAACTTCAGAAATTGGCATGTATTTTGGTTTAACAGCTGGTTCGTAATAATATTGCTCATCATCGTCATCGTAATAGTAATCATTCATTTCTGGTGAAGGTTTTGGTATGGGTTTACGTTTTGGTTTTTGCGT
Organism: Plebejus melissa; assembly: GCA_018236845.1. Classification (NCBI taxonomy): domain Eukaryota; kingdom Metazoa; phylum Arthropoda; class Insecta; order Lepidoptera; family Lycaenidae; genus Plebejus; species Plebejus melissa. The sequence goes on from DWQO01000032.1 coordinate 15,458, forward strand.
TTCATATACAAGGCTTTGGTTTCTTGATAATTGTTGGAGCTTATTATTTTCTGCCGATGTTGGTATTCTTGCAGTTGGATTATTCCAATAATTTTGTAATGTCGAAAGATGAGAGGAAGGCTTAGGAGTTGATTGGGCTACCGCGAATATAATTGTATTTTTATTGTCTGTTGATACTAAATTTGGTCTCCCACTGGCAACTGAATTTGGCTGTATGCTCACGAGTCTTCCATTATTATTATTACTAGTAAGAGTAGTTGAAAATCCCGTTGTACTGAGATATGGTTTCAAAGTATTTGGAGTAAATTTTTGTGTGGTTGGAGCATTGTTTGCTAATGGTTTGAAATTGTAGCTAATTGGAAGTTGTCTATCATCGTCAAAATTAGGTGGCTGCAACTTTGGCTTTAGAGCTTCCAGGGGTATACTTGCGTCTTTCTGGGGCTGCCTATTAAAGCCACTGAAACTCAAAGGATTTTGCTCCTGAATATTACCGTTAGTTTGAATTGCTGGTCTTTGTAATTGTTGCGGGAAAGATTGAAGTTTGGGCGTTGAAGTAACAAAAATTGTATTAGGATTTTCACTATTTCCTGGAACTGTGAAAGGTTTTGGTGTACTTATGCCATCATATTTCAATGTTGATGAACCTGAACTTGATATAGGAGAAGAATTATATTGATACTGGTTCGATGCTTTGATTATTTTATTTTGAGTTTTAAGTGTCGTAGAATATACATTACCCTGCAACTTTGCTAAGAACGAGTCAAAGTCAAAGTTAGGTTGTGCAAATGGATTTTCTATATTTGCGAATTTGTTTTTCGGGTGCGTATATTCAAAAGGAAGATCTTGGTAATCGGGCCTAAAGTTGTACGGTCTTTTGCTACTATTTTCTTCGCTTTCGTTTTCATCATCATTATCGTCTTCTTCTTCCTCACTTTGTTCCTCATCATCGTATTCTTCATCATCATCATCATCTGTAGGTCTTTGGTTGGGATGAATTCTAAGATTTTGTTGTGCATGTACTTTCTTAGGATCGGAGTTGCTGGGTGTCGGCTTGATTTTGTTTAAAGGGAATTGTGTCGGATTTCTTAGTGGTGCAATTTGAAGTGGGTTGTCAGTTACAACAAAACTTGAAACTTGAGCGGAATCCGGGTATGAAATACCACTAGGTTGCTTGGAAGACTGGATTGCTTGAGAGTATTGACCCTGATTATTATAATTGTAAAACTGTCCATTGGATACCGCAAAAGGATTATAGTGATTATTTAGAGATGATATCGGAGGGCTTTTTGTGATGATTTGAGTAGGAATATTGATTTGATGTGAGTTTTGCTTGGACAAATCTGGAAAACTTGGTTTAAAAGGTCTTTCTGAATAGCTGTTTTCTGATTGGTGTGAATACAGAGGACTTGTCGTTGAAAGGTAATTTCCAGTAAATATTTGTTGGTTATTTGGTCTATTATACGAAGTACTATACAGAGGCTGATTTCTAAAGCTCTGTATATTTGGATTATAGTTATGCTGTTGAACATCGGTAATCGGTTTAAGCTGCGCCCAGTTTTTTCTCGGACCCTTATATGCATTTTTTAAATAAAATCTAACTTGTCGTTTTTCTCTATCACTGTCATCTGTGTCCTCTGAATAATCATCAGAATCCCCGTTTTCGACATATTCCATAACTTCGTCATTGTCAACTCTTTTGGAAATTTTATCTGGAAAATCTGTTGAGTTATACACAGAAGTCAGATTACTTTCAGCGTTGACTACGTCTCTTTTTCGTCGTTTTGATATTTTATTTTCACTATAGTCATCGAGGTCATTCGTGTAAGTCTCATCATTTTCATGTTGGTCATTTGCGTCAGTCACAGAACTGTCATCTCTGAAATAGTTATAGCAAGTAACATAAATACAATGTAAGTAAAACAATAGAAAATAATAATGAGTTTGCTTACTTGTACGATTGAGGAGCTTGTGTGATGACAGGTGGAGATTTTTCTTCGATTTGCGTACCAAAAGAGAAAGATCCCAGCTTAGTATTCTGATTTAGAGATGATTGAATTAAATTCGAGTTTAAAGTTCGTCCGGATGATATGGCATGCGATCCGTAACCATCTCTGTCCTTTTGAACTTGACCAATAGTAGACGGTTGCCCTCTATACACACGTTGTTGTCTGTCGTTTTCAATTTCGTCGACTGGTGGGAGATCTTCTTCGACTTCAGCATACAACTGCTGTTGCTGAAATTTAAAATCATACTCCTAAATATAATGAGGCATATGTTTGTAAACTCAAAACATAATGATATCAATTATTATGTTACTGAATTTCCATTTCAACACCTTAATTAACATAGTTAACGAAGGTAGTATAAATTTAACGCCCCGATAATTCGATTTTATGATAGTACGTAGAAATAAAACTTATTAAGAAATGTATTTCAAATAATTTCAATCGTAGCTGAATGATTTAACCTCATTAACTGTGTAGGACGAAACCACAAAACCACAGACAATCCATATTACTTACTTTTTCGTACTCCTGTCTGTTGAATTTGGGTTGACCTCGAGAGGTGACGATGGGGTTCGGTTGCACCCGCTGCGGGGGCGGGTTGCGGCGGGGCGGCGGCGGCGGGCGCGGGGGTTCCCTCTCGTTAAGCCGTTCGAGGTCGTCTGCTGCCGCTGTACCGGTGGCATCGCAGCCCACGTTGCGCGGCCAATCACATGTTTGGAGCTCGTGACTGAAGATAGAAATTGTTCGATCATAAGTCTTAATCATATAGGTAGCAGAGGCTAGTCGTGAACAAGTAGATTTCTTAAAGGACGTAATCATACCTACTTGTTTATGATTCTTTCATGCTAATTTCAAAGAGGGTTTGATGTTGGTAAAGAAGATCCTGCTAATCACATAATAATAATATAATATCCCAATTCCCATACCGGTTTCGGTGACAATGGCCGGTTTCATTGATACGCAGGAGTAATTCTATAGTGGCCA
>DWQO01000033.1:0-18281 GCA_018236845.1 Plebejus melissa
AAAATTGAGTTGAACTAAAAATGCGGCTTGACACACTTTTTTGAACGTTCCCCTTAATAATGAGCTCTCAAAGTTCCTTCAGTATTTTCACACACTAAGTTTACTATCATATTTGATTCTTTTTGGATTTCCTCTTCAGTTAAAGTGTGAGTTGGAGAGCAGAAAGTAACTGAAAATGCTATAGACATCTTATTCGATTCTATATTGTTTCCATGATATACATCAAATATCAAAACTTCTGTGATGAGCTCTGAGCTTTTTTTCACCATATTGATTATACTGCCTGCTGCTACATCTTTATTTACAATAAATGCAAAGTCGCGTTTTACACTTTGATATTTATAATCGATAAATTTTTTTCTACTTATAGGTAAATTTTCGATATTTTCTAATATCAACTCAAAGCCTACAATTTTTTGTTTGATGTTAAAAAAATCCAATATACTCGGATGCAATTCTCCAAAATAACCAACTATTTTACTTCTAAAAGATAAGGAGCCTGATTTTCCTGGGTGATAATATTCTTTTTCTGCTCTCTCTATTGCTAAATTATCACAATTGACATTAAAAAGTTCCAAAGCTGTTATGAGGTCAGCCTTTGCGTCAAAAATATCTATTTTTCTATCAGTGTTATAGTGGTTTTTCGGCGAATTATTTCCTGATCTAATTCCACTTAAAACGTACTTAGACTGAGCCTCACCATTATAAATTGGTCCAATTTCAAAAATTGCGAGATCAGATATCCCGTGAGCAATATTATCTGCAGTGACTTGCAACAAATTTGGTATGACACTTGGCCTCATTATATTGAAGTTATTATTAAATGGATTATCGATAATGAATAACTTATTCAAGTAACCAAACTTTTCAGCTGTTGATTCACTCATAAAAGACCAAGTTATCACTTCATGAAACCCTCTGCTTGTCATTAAAATGCGCAAATCATCTTGTGTCTCTTCTTCTACTGTAACGTCTTCTGCTAGTTGCTCTTCCTTTATTTTATCATAGCCGTATATTCTTACTACCTCTTCAACTAAGTCAGCAGGTATGGTTACGTCCGGTCTCCAGCTTGGTACTTGTATATTCCAATTACCTTCGGTTTTTTTATCGATACTAAACCCTAGCTTTGTTAAAATATCGAATACCTCATTAGGTGATGCAGATACACTTCCAAGTTTGTTTGCATTCTGATAATCAAAATTTATCTTGGTATAAGCCTTATTCAAATTGCCAGCAGACACTATGCTTGACACTTCTCCGCCACATAAATCCAAAATCATTTTGGCTGCAAGATTGAGTCCATCAAGGGTAAATTCAGGGTCAATTGAACGTGCAAATCTGTAACTTGAGTCTGTGGAGATGCCTAGCTGCCTTGAAGATTTAGTGATGGAGATGGGGTCAAACCAAGCAGACTCTAAAAAGATATCAGTAGTTTCAAGAGTGCATTCACTGTACTTACTGCCCATAATTCCAGCAATTGCCTGAACGTTTTTATCATCAGAAATAACGCTTATGTCTTTGTTCAATGAGTATTCTTTATCATTTAAACCAATAAATTTTTCTCCATCGTTTGCTTTACGTACTGTGAGCTCTCCTTCTATTTTTTTTGCATTATATGTATGCATTGGGCGATTAAAGGATATCATGATGTAATTAGTAATATCAACTATTGCAGAAATGGAGCGCATTCCTATCGATTCCAGACTATCTTTTAGCCATTTTGGACTCTCTTTATTTTTTACATTAGTGATATATACTCCACTAATAAAACTCTCCCCATCGATGACTTTGACGTTTATTAGTGAGTTCATAGAAGCGGTAAGTTGTGGAATGATTAAAGTCTTTAACGTTCCAATTCCAGTTGCTGCTAGATCACGTGCTATTCCATAAACACCTAAGCAATCTCCACGGTTTGGAGTGATGTTTATGTCAATTACAGGATCGCAATTGAAAAATTTATCTCCTGTTTTATAATCATCAGAAAGCTCGATTATTCCTTCACTTTCATCTTGAGTCAGCGAAAGCTCAGAGGCAGAGCAGAGCATCCCTTCACTTAGCACTCCTCTTATTTTTGTAGGCTTAATTGTAAAGTTGCTTTCTGGCAATGTGCTACCAAGAGATGCAAGTACAGTCTTCATGCCTCCTTTAACATTTTTTGCTCCGCAGACTATCTGCAGAACTTTACTTCCATCATTTACTCTACATAATTTTAATTTATCAGCATTTGGATGAGGTGCGACTTCTAATACTTCTGCAACAACAAACCCGGCCAATCTGGAATTGTCGATCACATTCTCTACTTCCAACCCTATGTGAGTTAATTTATCAGTAATTTCCTCTAAACTAGCATTGGTTTCTAAGTACTCTAATAACCAAGATAATGTGAATTTCATCTATCTAACAAGAAACAAAAATTCATAGTAATGTAAAATGTGATGTTTTTAAAGTTTGTTGTAATAAGTGGCTTCTATATTGCAAGAAACAACAGAGAAGCCTACTCTTTCTACAAAGAAAGAATTTTCTTTATATCACCTTTGCAGTCCATTTTCATGCAGAGTTGAATGTTCATATTGTGATCATCTATATGGAAATTATAAATGTAAGCATCACCAGTGAAATTTCCTATAACATCATGGCTTTCATTTAGCATTTCACCTGCCATGTGGAAAAGACCAGTGTCTGAGTTAGAAGAATAATCTGTAAACTTGATGTACCCGTTACCACATTCCTGTTCTAAATTTAAAGGTGGATTAGTAAAATCTATTTCGTTCATAATTGCCTCATATTAAAATTAAATTATAGTTAAAATAAGATGTTAAGTCAAGAATTTAGAATAAGATTGGTAGCTGACTATAATTTGCATTTTAATTGTATATTTTGTTAATATGTTAATGCTATAATAATACAGAGCTCCTTATATTAATTCTTGACTTTATTCTATAAAATTTATACTTTATTTACTGCTGCAGTTTAAGTATACAGGGTCAAAATGGCGTTAAATCCGCTAGAACAATTTAAAGTATATACAATAATAGAACTACCAAAATTATTTGGGTATGACATAAACTTTACCAACTCATCTCTTTTTATGATGATCTCGGTGATATTAATGGTACTGTTTTTGCTCCTTGGAATAAGAAAAGGTGCAGTAATACCAGGATATTTGCAAGCTGCAGTTGAATATGTATATGATTTTGTTGTTTCAATAATAGAAAGTAACACTGGAAGCAAAGGTTTGGAGCACATTCCTTTGATATTTACAGTATTTATTTTCATTTTATCGTGTAATTTAGTTGGTGTTCTTCCTTATAGTTTCACAGTTACAAGTCATGTGATAGTTACTTTCGCTTTATCAATGGTGGTTTTTACTTATATAACGATTGTTGGGTTTAAAGAAAGAGGAGTAGAATTTTTACGCATATTGCTACCAAAAGGAACTCCTTCGTGGCTTGCACCTATAATCATCATTATTAAATTATTTGCTTATTTAGTAAGACCGATTAGTTTATCAATAAGGCTTGCAGCAAATATGATTGCGGGTCATACAATCATCAAAGTGATAGCAGGATTCGTCATAAATATGAACATATTTTTTACACCTGCACCTTTTTTGTTTATAATTGCACTAATAGGATTTGAAGTATTTGTTGCAGTTTTGCAAGCTTATATATTTACTATATTAACATGTGTATATTTGTCAGATGCAGTAAAGTAATTGACTTCCTTGCAGAATATTTTACAATTATATTATAAAGAAATAGTTAAAGGTAATATATGGATTTAGTGGCTTTAAAATTTATAGCAATTGGTTTGGCTGTATTTGGAATGCTCGGTGCTGGTTTAGGTATAGCTAATATCTTCTCTGCTATGTTAAATGGGATTGCGAGAAATCCTGAGTCAGAAGGTAAAATGAAAAGTTACGTTTATATTGGTGCTGCCATGGTTGAAATCATGGGGTTGCTTGCGTTTGTACTTGCAATGTTATTAATATTTGCTGCTTAACAGATGCCACAGCTTGATGTTTCAACTTTCTCTTCTCAAATTTTTTGGTTTTTAATTTTTTTCTCTTCACTTTTTTTTGTAGTGAGTTGTTTGTTTTTACCGAAGTTAGATGAAATAATAAGCACTAGAAGTAAAGAAGTGTTAGATTCATTTAATAGTTCTATTCACCTTTTAAGACTTACAGAAGAGCAAATTGCCAAGTATAATGCAGCTTTAAATCAAGCTAGAGTACGGGCAAAAAAAATCATAGATGATGCATTTGCTCAAGTAGAAGAAATGAGAGCGAATGTTAAGGATATATTGGAAGAGGAAGACAAGAAGATGATTAAACTTGTTGAAGAAAAGGTAGTACAATTTAAATCTAAGTATATTAGTGAATTAAAACAAATGGCTACTAGTATTGCTTTGATTTACTATACTAAGTTAACTAATTCTGAGATTGAAGAGGAATTTGTTGCTGACTTGGTGTCAAAAGAATTTTAGGGTTTTTATGTCTACATTACTAGTTATAAGCCTTGCTTTTTTAGTAGGTTTTATCCTCTCATATAAATTGCTAAGGAAGGTAATAAAAAACGCGCTTAACAATAAACGTAACAAAAGCAAGTTTTCAAGTGAAGAAACTGAAAAATTCAGAAAAGATATGTTGGAGTATTACAAAAAATCTTCTGAAAAATACAAAAAATTAGATGCAGAAGTTAACAAAATGATGAATGAAGCACTTGATAAGGCTAATAGTATTATTAAGCATAATAGACAGCAACTCGATCAAACGTTAGATGAAAATGCCCATTCTAATTTGAAGAAAGTTACTGACCAAGTTGAAAAAGCTCTTGGGGATTTACAAGCTAACACAGCGAGTATAGCTGCTGATGCTGTAAAAAAAATAATGCATGAACGTAAAGATGATAAGCGTAGTAGTGAGGTTATATCTTCGTTTTCACGTGACTTGAGCAAAAAGTTGCATTAAGTTTAATGCCTGTACTTCAAACTGATAATGTAGAAAAAATTAAATTTGATTCTAGTTTATGCAAAGAACAAGAGAAACTTTTCTACTATAGGTTTAATATAATTCCTTGGCAAAAATTAAATGATACTACTTTTTTTATGGTTGAAGACATAAGCCAAGATATCAACCTTTGGGTCGAATCTCATTACGGTATTGAATATGTATTGATAAAAGTAGATAGCAAACAGATTTTAAATCTTCTTAACTCACACTTTGGTATTTCAGAATTCGCAAGTAACTACTTATATTATAAGAATCCTAATTTTTCAGCTAAAAGCATTAGGCTCAGTTCAATCTTTTTTTCCTCTTTCTTTGTTATGATTTCGACTTTAACACTGACAAAAAAATATGCATATTTTGCTTTGGTGTTGATATTTATAATCGGATGTTCTAGTTCTTTATTCAAATTTGTAACTAAAATTTTTGGCTTGCGTAAAATTTCTAACCAAAAAGCAGATTATGATAAGATGAATGAACCTATATATACTATTTTATTGCCTGCTTTTAAAGAGAATGCGGTTATAAAGCAATTGATTAAGAGCATTGAAAGTTTGGATTATCCAAAATCAAAATTAGATGTAAAGCTTGTGATAGAGAGCGATGATCAAGAAATGTTGGCAGCTATAGAAAAATGCACTTTACCACAGTATTTTGAAGTAATAAAAGTGCCTCATTCTCTGCCTAGAACAAAAGCTAAGTCATGCAATTATGCTATGAGCTTTGCTAGAGGAAAGTATGTGGTAATATATGATGCAGATGACAAGCCAGATCCGTTGCAGTTAAAAAAAGCACTAATTGAATTTAATAAGGGCGACGAAAAGTTGGCTTGTGTACAGGCGAAATTAAATTACTATAACTTTGGTTGCAATTTTCTTACAAAATTCTTTTCTCTCGAGTATATGAACTGGTTTCAATATTTTTTGCCTGGATTTCAAAAAATGAACATGCCAATACCTTTGGGTGGTAGCAGTAACCATTTTTCAGTGGAAATTTTAAAGAAAGTGCTTTTTTGGGATGCTTACAATGTCACTGAAGACGCTGACCTTGGTTTGAGACTTGCGCAAATGGGATATAAAACCAGGATTATTGATTCAGAAACATTGGAAGAATCACCAACTACTGTGTTTGCTTGGATCAAACAAAGAGCACGCTGGATTAAAGGTTATATGCAAACTTATATCGTTCATTTAAAAAATATAAAATTACTTTTTAAGCACACTGGGCTTAAGGGAGTTTTGCTATTAAACCTTTTTGTTGGTTCCTCAGCTTTTATATTTTTCACGACTCCTTTTTTGTTACTTTCATTGGTGCTGACTCAAATTTTGAATGAATTATTCTTATATTATTTTATAATAGTATACGGTATTAACTTGATTTTTTTGATAATAGCTATCAGACAACAAAAAATGCCTTTTTATTTTTATATAGTATCAATATTTTTTCCCGTCTATAGTCTACTACATAGCGTTGCAGCTTTTCTCGCTTTGTGGGAATTTGTTATTCACCCTCAGCAATGGAATAAAACTCAGCATGGATTATGGAAGCAAAACCTGTAGCTATTTGGCTTTTTCTCTGCTCTCTCATGGTGATTTGCATGGTGGGAATTGGTGGATTTACCAGACTTTCAAAAGCAGGATTGTCAATCACGGAATGGAAACCAATTACCGGAACATTGCCACCGCTGAGTGAACAAGACTGGCTAAAAGAAAAATCAAAATATGAAGCTACACCTGAATATAAAGCATTTAATTATGGTATGAGTATGGAAGAGTTTCGCACCATATACTTAATAGAATATGTGCACAGGTTAATTGCAAGGCTGACAGGTTTAGTTTTTATCTTACCATTTATATACTTTACACTAAAAAAAAGAATACCTAAAAATGCAGTAATAAGGTTATCTACAGCACTATTATTTGGAATTTTACAAGCTTTTGCTGGTTGGTATATGGTAAAAAGCGGTTTGGTATCTAATCCTCATGTTAGTCACTATAAGCTTGCACTTCACTTACTGCTTGCATTGGTTATTTTTGCATTATTGTCGTATCAATTTTTTGATTACCAAATCAAACCAAGGCAAACTAAACTTAAGGTTAGTACATGTTACATATGGATAATTTTAATCCTAGTGACAGTACAAATAATCTTCGGTGCATTTGTTGCAGGGCTAAATGCTGGTTTAATTTACAATACCTTTCCACTAATGGATGGACAAATTGTTCCGGAAGATTTATTTTTCTTACAGCCTACATGGCTCAATATCTTTGAAAATAGAGTAACAGTGCAATTCATACACCGGGCATTGGCATTGCTGATATTAGTTCTGACAGCAATACTCACAATAAAAAATGCCAGTGTAAAACCAGTATATATTATGCTACTCTCCGTCATTATTCAGGTAATTTTAGGAGTAGTCACTTTGTTGCTGCATATACCAATGGCCATTGCCATAGCCCATCAAATGTTTTCATTTATCTTATTTGGGTCAGGTTTATATTTCTTGTGTTATTTAAGAAAGCAGATCTAATACCAAATCACCAGCCTGTACATTTTTCCCCTCTGTAACAGGGATATTTTTTATCACCATTTCTGATTCAGCACATATGATATTTTCCATTTTCATTGCCTCCACAACAAAGAGAGGTTGTCCTATTTCTACCTGATCTCCAGCATTTACGTGTAATTTAACTAATAAACCAGATATTGGAGATTTCACAGTGTCTACTGAAATCCCTTCTGTTTTGTTGTTTAGCATTAATTTGCTTAGTTTAGCTACATGAGGTTTCAATACACAACATTTAGCTTTCATACCTGCGTGTCTTATAAAGTATTTGCTGCCTTGCCTTTCTATTTTAAGTGCTATATTGGTATCATCATTAATTGTTATATATAACAACCTGTAACTTGGTTTCCACTTACCTACCACGGAGTATTTATTGTGGTTATATACTGTTGTTAATGTGTTATCTTGATATTTTGCATTTACGGAGTACTCATTATCGTCTATTTTCACTATGAATGCTTCATCTATTGACTTACTGTAATACTTTCCCTCATTTTCTAAGTGAACATACAGTGCAGTAAAGATAAATATTTTAATATATTCCTCTGTGATAAAATCGCCTTGAAACCCACTGGGATAATGGTCTGGAATGAATCTTGTGTGGAGTTTTGCTGCAATAAAATTTGGATTATGGAAGATGGATTCTAGAAATTCTATGTTGTTTATTACTTCCCCTATATAGCACTCAGACAAAGCTTTTTGCATTCTGCTGATCGCCTCTATTCTATCTTTTCCATAGGTTATAATTTTTGCAATCATTGAATCGTAGAACATGCTGATTTCTGAACCGCTAGCTACTCCATCATCTATTCTTACATCATCTGGTTTGTCGTAATATTTGATTCTTCCGCTGGAAGGGAAAAATTTCTTTGATGGGTCTTCAGCGCAAATTCTGCTTTCTATTGCAGAACCAGTAAGTTTAATATCATCCTGATTGAATCTCAATTTTTCTCCACAGGAAGTTCTAATCATTTCTTCTACTATGTCTATTCCAGTTATAAATTCTGTTACTGGATGCTCAACTTGTAATCTCGTATTTACCTCAAGAAAATAGAAGTTTTGGTCTTTATCTACAACAAACTCGACAGTACCTGCTGAAAAATAACCAACTTGCTTTGCCAAAGAAACACATTGGGCATACATTTTTTGTCTTACTTCTTCACTAATAAATGGACTTGGAGTTTCTTCCATTATTTTCTGGTTATTCCTTTGTATCGAGCATTCCCTCTCTCCAAGACACACTATATTGCCATATTTATCTGCTATGATTTGTATTTCAATGTGTCTTGGCAGCTCTATATATTTCTCTATAAAAATACTGCCATCTTTAAAACTTTTCTCTGCTTCATTTGTTGCTGATGTAAATGCTAGTTCAATTTCTTTTTTGGAATATACAATTCGCATTCCTTTGCCACCACCACCTGATGCAGCTTTGAGCATAACGGGAAAACCAATCTCTTCAGCAACGATGGCTGCGTGGGCAGCATCTTCGATCTTACCCATATATCCTGGCACTACATTTACTCCAGCTTTTCTTGCCTCTTCTTTTGCTGTTATTTTATTGGCTGTAACTTCTATTGTTTCTGCACTTGGACCAATGAAATCTATGTTATGTTTTTCCAGAGCACGGGGAAAATCTGGATTTTCTGCTAAAAACCCATAGCCAGGATGAATCGCTTCAGCACCTGTTTCAACTGCCACCTCGCATATTTTTTCAATATTTAAATAACTCAGGCAAGAAGGTGAAGGACCAATGTACTTCGACTCATCTGCTTGCCTTACATGCACAGAATTTACATCTGCATCTGAATATACGCATACACAAGATATACCCATCTTGCGCGCAGTTTTGATTATCCTGCAAGCAATCTCTCCTCTATTTGCTATTAAAATTTTACTATACTTCTTTCTTATCATCTTATCAGTATACTTTCTTAAGTTAAGAAAGTAAATTTCTATATTATTCCTTGCAAGTACTTCATGTTGGGGCTAAACCACCCTCTAAAAGTTGCATAACATTAGGATCTGTCACTATAGTACTTTCGTTATAGAGGCCATATACCTCGTTACATGCCTTAAATAACAGATATGAAGACCCTCCAGAAGCTATTGTCGCTATTGAAGCCAACGCAAGAGACTGAGAAACCGAAAATAGAAGATACAAAGATACACACATAGCGATAGCACACACTATAGCCCCTGCTATATATAAGCATAGATGAAACTTCTTATTACATATAAAGCCACATTTTATATCTGCAATTTGCTTAACTTCTTTCCGCTCTGCAGGGTCCAAGAAATAAAGGGGTGATACTGCCTTATTATCCTTAATATAGCTTTTATCGAGGAGTGCTTCCTTAATATATTTCTTGTTATTCTTAAATTCCTTTTCTAATCTTTTTACTTTTTCCCAATCTTTAGCTTCTTTTGCTTTCTTGACTTTGCTCTCAGTATCTTTTTCTAAATACTTTATGATCTCCTGTAACGCAGATAATAGAAACCCTTTACTTGCTGCTATATGAAATGGGTTTCCATTTTCATCAATTCTATTCTTAGCTACACAAGCAACTCTTTTCTTGCAAGCTTCAATAAATTTATTTTCATCCTCTTCTGTTACAACTCCTCTTGCAATTTCAAATAAATTATCCATATATACACCTCACTTCATTCACTAATATTAAATTATACAATGCAGTTTGTTAAAAATAAATGTAAATTGATCTTTCAAATTTACTATAGTTCCACGTTGTTGCAAGTACAAATTTTAGTTATCATCGGTTACGTTATCACAATAGACAAATATGCCAGGTATAGTCACTAGATTCGCTCCATCACCAACAGGATTTTTACATATTGGAGGAGCTCGCACAGCTTTGTTTAATTGGCTCTATGCGCAGCGTCATGGTGGCCAGTTTTTACTAAGGATTGAGGATACCGACAGAAAACGTTCAACACAGGAAGCAATTGATGCAATAATAGATGGGTTAAAATGGCTTGGAATAAACTATGATGGAGAAATAATATACCAATCGAGAAGAATAGCTAGACATATTGAAGTTGCAAATCTTTTAGTTGAAAAGGGTAGGGCGTATCACTGTTACTGCCCTGAAGATGAAGTTGCAGAAAAGAAGGCAAGAGCAAGAGAAGAAGGAAAAATATATAAGCATAAGTGTACTCATTCGACATCAAGCGCAAACCCTGTTGTCCGTTTCAAAGTGCCAGACTCAGAAGATATTGTTGTTGACGATAAAATATACGGCCAAGTTACAATAAGTAGCGATCAGCTTGATGACATAGTAATCTTGCGCTCTGACAATACTCCAACATATATTTTTGCTGTAGTGGTTGATGACCATGATGCCGGAATAACCGATATTATACGTGGCTCTGATCATCTCACTAATACCTTCAAACAATTACTAATATATCAGGCTCTTGATTTTGATGTCCCACGCTTTGCACACGTACCGCTTATTCATGGAGAAGATGGGAATAAGCTATCTAAAAGACATGGTGCAACAAGTGTTTGCGATTATGAAAAGATGGGAATATTGCCACAGGCAATGCGTAATTACTTGCTAAGACTTGGCTGGAGTCATGGCAACGATGAGATTATTAGCGATGAGCAAGCAATAGAGTGGTTTAATTTAGAAAGCATCGGTCGCTCACCTGCACGGCTCGATTTCAAAAAACTGGAGCATTTGAATAACCACTATATTAGTAATATGAGCAATGAAGATATTCTGACTCTAATGCTTAGAGAAAATACTCTAACTGACAAAAAAAAGGGCTATTTACTGCAGGGACTGACAGAGCTGAAAAAAAGAGCAAACTATCTGACCGAATTATTGGATTTAGCAAAATTTTATATTCAAGTTGATTTTAGTGAAGAAGCTCAACAAATTATCAAATCTAACCTCGATATAATTAAGTTACTTGTATCATTTCTTTCGAGTGTAGGTAGTGAAGATTGGAATAAGAATTTTTTATCTGCTAAAATCAAGGAATTTTCGAAGTTATATAATATGAAAATGAGCGATGTATACCACTCATTACGCGCCCCAATAACTGGAATAATGGATGCGCCTGGAATCATCGATATCATGGTAATTCTTGGTAAAGATGAGTGTATAAAAAGATTGCAACAAATTTAAATAAAAAATTACTTGACAGACTCTGGTGGCTTCATTATAGTGGAAAATGAAGGTTTTTTAGGATCCAAAATCTATCTTCACCTGCAGGTTTTTTCACCAAATAATCAAATTTCAGCAAAAAATATATAAGTTTATTTTTGCTAGCTCTTTATTCATATAGGAGGGTTTATGTCTAGAATTCCTGATACTTGACTTTTATTTTTAAGTTAAAAAAACAATTGGCGCCTATGGTTTTCACATTAAATCATTTTAAATTGTTAAAGTTAATACGGCCTTTTTTTATTGGTATTTTTTTCATATTTTACATATCTGTTCAGCAAAGTGGCAAAAAAGACAAGTAAATGAGTATCATGAAAGTAGCTTACACGTAGCTGTAGGAATATTCATTTTTTAAGGTAAATTACACAGCAAATATTGTCATTCAAGTAGCTGACACTGTAATTCCAGCTTCTATAATGTCATGCCAGTGCTCGACACTGGCATCGAGCAAAATTTATCACAAACAAGACAACATTTTCAATTAAAAAATCAGTGTCTGGGTGCTAAGATGACACCTTCATAAGGGAGCCAGCATCAGCTACTTTCATGACACTCATTTAGTTGTCTTTTCTCGTTTACCTTATTTTGCCACTCTGCTGAACAGATATTAAAATAGCAAGCCTCAAGGTCAGAAGCCTGCTATTACTTACTGGTTACTTTACATCAATTTTCTTGATGTGTTTCTCTGATTTAGGTATGGTTACATGCAATACTCCATCTAAAAAGTTGGCAGATACCTTATCTTGCTCTACATTTGTTGGAAGTTGAATAGATCTATAGAAAGAACCATAGTACCTTTCTTTATGGTAAAACTGCTTATCTTTTGATTCATTATTACATGTTTTTTCACCCTTCACTATTAAGTTATCGCCAGATATACTAATGTCTATGCTTTCTTTAGGAATACCTGGTAACTCTAATGATAGGCAATAGCTTTCCTTTGTTTCATAAAAATCACAAACTGGTAGTAGACTACTGCCTCTTTTGGAAAGCTCTGGGTTCCATCCTGTAAAAAAGCTATCAAATATGTCATCAACGGCTCTTTGTAACCCTCTTACACTAAAATTATCACGATTATTGTTTTTATTTAAATGAACTATATTACTCATGTTGTACCTCCTTTTACTAATACATGCATTACATAATCACTCCACTTATTAATTTCAATCCTAAATCTAAAATTTTTTAGATGCGAAAAATTTTCCCCGTTTACTATAACTTGATTATGAGAAAAAATCTTGTTTGGATTACCACGAGTAGTTCTATAAACTAGATTAACTGTAAAAAAGGGCAAGTGTATGCAAATTTATTACTTCTCTTTCCACTTCCACAATCAAACAATTTTGAATGTTTCTTATTTGACTTGCCAATAATGAGAATTGGTATAACTGCTAGCTCCGTCTTTCAGCTATGGCATTAAACAATGACATGCATAAGATCTAATAATATGTATAATTTATAAATAATTTTTGAGGTAAACTGTGAAATTGGGCGTTAATATTGATCACGTTGCAACCCTTCGCAACGCACGTGGAGCTTCTTATCCAGATCCATTAAAAGCAGCAAAAATAGCTATTGATGCTGGAGCAGATTTTATCACCGTACACTTACGAGAAGACAGAAGGCATATCAGAGATGAGGATGTATTCAATCTAAAACAAAACATTAGCACTGAGTTAAATCTTGAAATCGCAGCTACGGAAGAAATGCTCAAAATAGCAAAAGAAGTAAAACCCTATTCGATTTGTATAGTACCAGAAAAAAGAGAAGAATTAACAACCGAAGGTGGTCTGAATATCGTGAATATGCACAGTAAACTTTCTGGTATAATAGAGGAAATGCATAGCTTTGACATAAAAGTCTCACTGTTTATCGATCCAAATATTAATCAACTAAAATATCTTGAGAAGCTAGAAAGAAAGCCTGACATAATAGAAATTCACACAGGGGATTACTGTGATAATCCATCAGAAGAAAAATTAAAACTTATTACTAACTCTGCAGAATACATTAATAAGCTAGGAATAGAATGCCACGCAGGGCATGGCATAAATTATAAACATGCTAAAAGAATAAAAGAGATACCTCACATCTCAGCTCTTAATATAGGCCATTCTTTAATCAGCGAGACTATATTTCATGGCTTACATAGTGTAACTAAAAAGATGAAAATGACAATATCTAAGTAGCTTATACTTTCTCTTTGGTATTTAAAGTACTTGAAAGAGCTTGACTTGCTTTAAACCTTACTCTTTTCTTTTCAGGAACGGTCATAATCTCACCATTTTGAGGATTACGGCATTGTCTTTCCTTACTTATAGCAGTAGAGAATGTCCCTATTCCATGCAAACGTATTTCACCTTTACGATTTAGATCGTTCTTGATTGTTTCCATAAAAATATCATGAAGCTTACCCAAACTAGCTTTTGTTATATCTATACCTTGACTAGAGCACTCTCGACTCAGTTGGTTTACTATATCTTCTTTACTCATAAATTACCTTAATATTGAAAAATTACATAAACAGCATATTATGCTAATGCCAATAGTCAACTAAATTCGTCATAAAAAGAGAAAATGTCATAAACCCTTGTAAGAACTTGTATAATATTTACAAAAAAATACCATTATGAAACAATTATCTCTTAGAAAACTGACATTTTTTCCGAGCTTTATGTTGACCATATTTCTTACGCTCAACAACACGTGAATCTCTAGTTAGGAATCCACCCTTACGTAATATAGAGTGTAGATCTTGACTTATACTACTTAAAGCTCTGCTTATTCCATGAGCTAAGGCACCTGCTTGGCCAGATAGTCCTCCACCTTTTACAGTTGCAAACACATCATACCTATCTAACATAGAAGTTACTATGAATGGCGCTTTAATCATTTGACACACTGATTCTCTTTTAAAATAAGAAATTAAATCATCTTTCTTATTAACACTAAATTTTCCACTTCCTGGCTTTATCCATACTCTTGCTACAGATTCTTTCCTTCGACCTGTGGCATATGAACGACCAAGTGAGTCAATCATTGCCTTTTTTGGCTGATCATTATTATTTATTTTCACTTTTTGCTCCATTATTTCTTATTTTTACGATTTAAAGAGGCAAAATCTATTTTTTCAGGTTGCTGTCCTTGATGCTTATGTTCTGAACCAGAATAAACATACAAATTTTCAAACCGTCTACGTGCCATAGGACCATCATCAAGCATTCTTTTTACTGCCATTTTTATCACACGCTCAGGGAATTTGCCATTTAAAATATTATCTGGAGTAGTTTTCTTTAAACCACCAGAATAACCTGTATGCCTATAGTAGATTTTATCTTTAAGTTTCTTTCCGGTAAAATGTACCTTTTCTGCATTAACAATAATTACATTATCTCCACAATCCATATGAGGTGTGTATTCAGGCTTATGCTTTCCACGCAATAGCGCTGCTACAAACGCTGCAAGCCTTCCTACTACTAATCCTTCTGCATCTATAACAAGCCATTTTTTATCGACTTGTTTCTCTTTTAAGAAAAAAGTTTTCATATATCAATACATAACAGTAGATTATGATATACTAAGTTGCTTGATAGTGTCAACAACATTAGTTATTGATTATTAAAGTAATTTATGCTAATAACTTTAATAATATGCTAGAAAGCAAAATGTTTCGATTGATTATTATATTTGTAATCGCTTTTAGTGCTATAGATTGCTATGCAATCGATTTGGAAGAGGCTATAAGCAAAGCTATCAAAAATAGCTCAAAAATAAAGTCTCAATTTTACCAATATAAAAGCGCAGAAAAATATTATAAATCTTCTGGGTTAGCTGGATTTTTACCTGACATTAATTTACAATATAATTTCGATAGTAGTTTTAGCCTGGAAAACTCTGGAAAGCATCTAATATTAAGTCAAAGAATAATAGATGGTGGTGGCACCTTTGCTACATTCAGTCGATCAAGTAATCTTCTCAAAGCAGCAAAAATGCAATTTCAGCAGTCAAAACAAGAGCTTGCACTTAATGCTGTGAAAGCATATGTTAGTGTTTTACAAAAGACAGAAATATTAAAGCTCAGAGAACATAGAGAACGCGTTTCTTTGGAACATTTGTCAGCTATGAAAAAACGCTTTTCCCTTGGAGAAGTTACTAATGCTGAAGTTTTGCTAGCAAAAGCAAAATTTTTGTCTTCTATATCCGAAAGAGTTGATGCTGAAGGTAAATTAAAATTGGCAAATATTGCTTATTATCATTTGATTGGCGAAGATGCTGATGAACTTTCTGAAGCTAATGATAAATTACCTTCTGTTCCAGAGCTAAATGAATGTTTACAATTAGCAAAAACCAATAATTTATCTCTAAAAGCAGCAGTTTATCAAAAAAGAGCTGCTGGAATGGAAGTGATCGCTGAAAGTTCCAAGTGGCTTCCTTCTTTAAATCTAAGAGCAAACAAAAATTTTGGGAAGGATGGTGTAAAATTAGACAAGCTATTAGAAAATGTTCATATAGTTTTTACTCTTGATGTTCCAATCTTTAAAAAAGGAGCGAATGCTTTTGGTGTCAGTAAAGCTAAAATGGATGCAAAAAAATCTACCTACGATTATTATGAAACGGTAAAAAATATAGAAGGAGCAGTTGTAGATGCTTGGAATAACGTGCTGACAGCAAAAGCTATTATTAAAGCAAGTCAAGAAGCGGAAAAAGCAGCAGCTTTAGCATTGGAAGGAGTTAAGCAAGAGGTAAACTTAAGTTTAAAGAGTACATCTGACCTTTTGGACACTGAAGATGCATTATTTAAAGCACGCTCCGATCTGGTTGGAGCAAAAAGCAATTATGTAATTAGTGTTTACAACTTGCTTTTTATGATAAATAGTATAAACCTTTAAATTTAATGGTATGAGCGATAATCAATCTGTAAAAGATATCCTAGAAGATATAAAAAAAGCTATATCGGGTAAAAATGCAAGTGTTGATAAAGCAGAAGTAATCGATGAAGATGATGATGTACTATGCCTTGAAGAGGAGTACCCAGAAGACATCGAAGAAAAAGAAAATAGTGAAGAAGAGAATGATTGTCAAAGTGAGAAAATGAATAACCAATTTAATAGTTACAACTCAGAAGAGAAAAATTTGTATGATAATATCCAAATGAGTAATAACAAAGTAAGCTATCAAGAACAAAGTAACGAGCATTTAGTTTTAAAAGAAAATATGGAGGAAATTAAAACATTGCTTGAAAAGATGCAAAGCGAACTACGGCATAAACAACAAAAAAGAGCGGATCTTACTGTTGAAGAATTAGTTGTATCTCTTTTAAAACCTCAGCTTTCAGAGTGGCTGAATAAGTATCTACATGCATTGGTAAAAGAAGTAGTTGAAAAAGAGCTCAAAGATATAATCAATAATAAGTAGGTTATTAGTATAAAGACCAGAGTAAAAACAGCTAGAGGTAGAAAGTTATCTTCAACAAGATGGCTACATCGCCATTTGAATGATCAGTATGTGCAAAAAACCAATAAGGACGGTTATAGATCGCGCTCGGCATATAAGTTAATAGAAATAGACGATAAATTTAAACTACTCCAACAAGGGCAAAAAATTATTGATCTTGGCGCTTTTCCTGGTGGATGGTCACAAGTTGCATCTAAGAAAGGAGCGAGTGTGATTGCTGTTGACATAAAACCAATAAACGCAATTAGTGGAGTAGAGTGTATACAGTGTGATATTATCAGCGAACTTGAAATTTTAAGAGAAAAATTCAAGGATCACAAATTTGATGTAATTTTATCTGATATGGCACCAGAATCTTGCGGTTTAAAATCGTTAGATCATATCAGAATTATGCTTTTATGCGAAGCAGCGCTCAATTTTGCAAAGCATTTTTTGAATCATGATGGCAAATTTGTAGTAAAAATTTTTCAAGGAGAGTCTGATAAAGATTTCTGCAATGAGCTAAAAAAAATGTTTAAAACAGTAAGATACTTCAAACCAAAATCAAGTAGATCTGAATCTACAGAAATGTATTTAGTAAGTTTAGGCTTTATTGGTGGCAACTATTCTGTATAGAAGGTACTTACAGAAATGTTGACGAATCTTATCCTATTAAACTGAAGATTAATAACGCTCGCACAAAAGCCCCTTTTTCTTGCTTGAGTGTTTATGATAGTTAATGAAATTCTTGACTTTATTACTTAAGTATATAATAATTAAAGTATATTATTATTTTTATAGGAGAAGTTAATATGTCAAGGTACGAAGATTTAACAGAGAAGCAAAAGGAATTATATAATACGTTAACGGATGCGATAGAAAAGAAAAAAAATATTACTCCTATTCTTGAAGAAATTAAAAAAGAAGTCGTATTAAAAGAAGTTCTTACTACTGCAAATATAACTGAAAATTCATCAGGTGGTACAGAGTATAATCTAACACCGCTTGCCTATGCTATGAATTTCAATAATTTTGAGGAAATAATCAGAGTTATTTTAGAAGAAATTGGAGATAAAAAAGAAGT
>DWQO01000034.1:0-18075 GCA_018236845.1 Plebejus melissa
TTACAACACGTAATTTGCTGCATAATATGTTCT
Organism: Plebejus melissa; assembly: GCA_018236845.1. Lineage (NCBI taxonomy): Eukaryota > Metazoa > Arthropoda > Insecta > Lepidoptera > Lycaenidae > Plebejus > Plebejus melissa. The sequence goes on from DWQO01000034.1 coordinate 34, forward strand.
CTAAACCGTGAAAAATCAGTTTGGTGGTCGAGTTGATATAAATCGGAGTTGACTACTCGAATATTTTCATCAGGTGGGATTCCGGAGTCAAGACACGGCCACATTCGTTTGCGAAAAATTTTTTGATTGTTACCTATTTAGTGATGATCTGTTTTGAAGACGAGCTCTCAACACAATATCAGTGAAACTAGATTAAATACCTTCTTCCAAGACTGATCAATTGATAGATGAACTATTTTAAACTCGTTACCTTTCTAAACAACCATAGGCTGCTTTGGAAACTGTCCGTTGCGAAGAACTTCAGTTGGAAATGTCATCGGCGATGCGCGGGCGCGGCGCCACCACCACGACGTGGACGACTCCCATCGCACAACCTGCCTCGGAAATTGAACGAATCATGGCGAAGATCGAGCAAGACAATCGGATCTTGGCTGAATTGGAACATACTAGATCTACCACTCATGGTAGGTTCTCCATAGGTAAAAGACATGCATATGATTATAATATATTTTGTAATGCTAGAAGGTTTTATGGTCACCCTCAACAAATGAACTTGATTACGGTGAATGCAAATAAATCAGATTGTAGTATGGATCCTAGAAGTTAAGCATCTAATTTCTAAATACTTTGCAGGCATGCAACAAAGTGGATCTAATCAGGCCCTGGGAGAATTCCATTCACCGACTCCATCACCTCTCCCCCACTCGTACACGAGCACGGCGGGGCACGTGGCGCTGTGTCAGAGCAGCACTATGCCCACACTGTCGGCGCTGCACGCCACGCAGTCGCAGTTCACGGCCCCCAGCTCCAACTCCGTCGCCTACTCCATGGGAGTCCACAACCCGACCTCATACTCGAACCCCATAGCCTCGAACTACGGAATGACCAACACTCATCAAGTCACGTTCACCAACCCAGTTACAGCTCCTCTAGTTAACAATATAGGTCAAATTTCAAGCACCCTGGCAGGTTTGCAGTCAAATTTACAAAACCTCACCGGAAACGTATCGGGGATGAATCTCGGCACGAATATTACCGGACCGTCTATCACTGGCACGCTCCCAGGAACCGGCCTGACGAGCTGTTTGAATAATCCACCTGTAAGTTTGTCGAGCGGATTAACTAGTACATTGGCGGGAATACAATCATCATTAACGGGAGCTCTCGGGAACACGCTCACGAATCTAACAAGTGGTACTCAACTCGGTGCATTAAATACGAGTTTAACTGGGACGAATGCATTCGGAACGGGCGCCGGGACGTACACGAATCCTCTGCTATCGAGCGGTCTGGGAACTAACGCTATGAATATTAAACTTAAACCGATGGACGAAATTGATCTCGGATTATCTAGGTTCGGAACGAGTAATCCGCCATTAGTTAGAGCGACCACACCCGTAACCCCGCATCAACCGAGCTGGAACTTAGGTTTAGATAACCAATTTGGAACTGATAGGCTAGGAACCTTAGATACGACGTTCTGCCACGACCGGGGTACGAGAGCTATAAGACTTTTACCGAATAACATGTTGGATATGGACGGTATGTTGCACATTTTTGATACCTCTATTTGTTTATCTTAAGGAGAAAATTACAAATGTTTCTTTAAAATTTTAGTACGTAATACGCATTATATGAATGGAGGCGGCTCAGCAGAGCCTCAAGTTGATATGTTGGATATACCTGGAAAGGGCAGATGTTGTGTTTATATTGCAAGATTTTCATACGACCCACCAGAGTAAGTTACTCATTAAAAATTTGCGTTAAATTAGACAACTGTTTTTAAGAACGTATCAACTTTTTATCGTTTTGTGCTATTTGTAGCGTCGAGACAGCAGAGGCAGAGCTGTCAATATGTGCTGGGGACTATCTGCTTGTATGGGGTCAAGCCGATCCCAATGCGACAATGCTTGACGCAGAATTACTTGATGGAAGACGCGGCCTTGTGCCAGCTAACTTCGTACAAAGACTAGTTGGAGACGACCTTTTAGAATTCCATCAGGTATTTAGATCAAATAAGTGAAATCACAATTGGTTATACTAAGTAAAATATTAGTGATAATTCTAACATAATCGATTACTGACAGGCTGTTGTTGCTACATTGAGAGACGTAGATGAAACAGCAACTACTGCTATTAGTGACTTATCACTCAGCCGAGACGTGGCCAGACTTAGTGAAATGGCCGATATCAGTGAAGGACCAGAAGACGACGATAATGGTAATTACACACATAACTTCTCATAACATTTCTCATCTTTGATATTGTATTTTTGAACAAAAATAAAGATTAAATAAACTTCGCTGTAGATGCTTTCTAGAGCGATTACAATAATTAGCGCCGTAGCAAAAGATATAAAAAGGTAAAAATAAATTCAATGAAATGCTTTATTAACGCATGCTCCTAACATAAACGAGAACCTTAGGTTTTAGATTTTGTTAACATTTCTGACAAAACATGCATACACCATTGGTATAGAGATAGATCTATAGTGGAACGATAATCCCATCCCACTTACCCTCCCTAAATGAATTTCACCGCACGCTTCGCATATCACTCGCACTTCGCCTGCTTGGCTACTCTCCTCTCCGCGATATACCCTCGGACCTGAACAGCCGAGCTGTTTTTCTCGTCGCTAGTGCCGGCGCCACGGCAGCTGAGTTTGGAGAGACAGCTGAACAAGTCGGTGCTGATCGGCTGGACGGCGCCCGAGGGGGTTCAGCAGGCCAACATCGAGAGCTACCACGTCTACGTCGACGGAGTCCTGAAGACAACGGTCAAAGCGACGGAGCGCACACGAGCGCTGGTCGAGGGTGTGGACGCTAACAGAGTGAGTTCTATTTGACAGATCGCTTTAAGGGAGAAAGTGTTTTTGTTGAAAAATATACATTAGCAAACACAACAAGAGCAAATACACACCACATTTAAATTTTTTGTAATTACTGTTGATAGAAGTATGTAGAGTAGGTATTTTCTATATTAAATCTTCGTGATCAATCATCAAATATAATATTATCTTAATCACATAGTGTTAAAACATTAAAATGTTCATTAAAAGTAATGATAAATGTTTAGTTAGAAGTTAGAACATTGCATGGGTGATTTAATGACATCCATCCATTGTGCTCTTATAGACCATCTATTTCAAATTACATAATATATATTATTATAAGAAAGGATATAATTATTCATGTTTCACAATTTACAATCTATCATTAACAATTTAGTTGTTCAAGAGGTTCAGGATTATCATCTTAATGGATCCTTGGATATTTTTCTTCTGATTTTTTCTTACAGTCTAATTAGCTTGCCCCAAAACTTTAATCGTACACTAATCAGAGCGATTTTACGGGATTTTATTGGTTAGTGTAGTCATCATAATATGGCTCTGGGCTGTATCATGTTTAGTTTAAAAACACATCCTATGTAAGAACTGTTTTAGCCTCATCGCATCAGCGTGCGGTCGGTGACGGCGACGCGACGTACCTCCCGCGACGCCGCCTGTACGATGGTCATTGGTAGAGACACTGGTAACATGGGCCCGACGTGCGTTAGAGCGAGCGGCGTCACCTGCTCCCAAGCTATCATATCATGGCTACCGGCTAATTCTAATCATCAACACGTCGTTTGCGTTAACAATGTCGAAGTAAGAAATTAGCCTTTTTAAACGTGCTTCATCATTTAGTGTAGAATTCACATCCTCATTAATGTTCGGTAAATTATTTCCTTAGCTTTGTTAATTAGTTTTAATTTGAATAAAATTTTGTGCCATGTAGGTAATTATTTTACCTGTTTTTTTTTCTTCTATTGTTTTTACTGATTCTTTCGTTAACTAAGCTTGTCATGCTCTGCTAAAATTTCAAATTAATGCGTCATATAATTATGTTCTATCCATTACATATTTGCTTTTAATAACATTAATATCCTAACAGAAACATTCAAAACTAACTCGCTCGTCGTTTTTAGGTGCGAACTGTGAAACCGGGTGTATACCGTCATACAATCACCGGGCTATCACCGAGCACGCAGTATCGAGTTACCGTACGGGCCAAACATTTACGAGCTGGCCCTCCCGGTATGCCCATAGAAGAAGCACCCGGCGCTTACACCGACTTCCGAACGCTACCCAAAGGACTTCCGGACCCACCGAACGAAATCATGGTATTTAAATTTAGCCTGTCCGTTGTAGCATGGAATCCAAGCATGCCTTGTCGATTTTAACACGATACACTAAAATCCTGCTCGCAGATACATAACCCGAAAACTTCTATACCTACTTAAAGTAAATTATTTTCTTTCCTAACGATACCGTTTGTTTTGTCCGAATATTTATGTAAATAATGACCTACAGTTGCGCTTATTGACAGTTAAAGCGAACGTTAATTAGCACACGCACTTAAAGATAGCTTTCCAACGCTCACAAGTGTGTGATTAAAGTCCTCGATAATACTCTCACATCATACACGTCGCCCCTTTCCCCTTGAGTACCGACACGACCTCAAAGCACGCGGCACTGTGGAATATTTCGAGGAAGTCGCGTCAATCGCAACCATAAATCCAGCGCCAGGAGAAATTTGACAAAATCCGCTCACATTGTTGGTAGCTTAGTACTCCCTCTGTTATGTCGAATCCTCCCTCGATGTGGCTTAATAGTATGTGTGGACACGATTGTGTTGAACCAATTGGCCTTAAATATTTGCTGGATTGTTGGTGGTGATTGGTGCGGTGTCGCAGGTGGAAGCTGGACCCCAGGACGGCACTCTGCTAGTGACATGGCAGCCGGTGCTCCGGCCGCCCGCGTCCGGCCCCGTTACCGGATACGCAGTATACGCCGACGGCAAGAAGGTGACCGACGTAGATTCACCGACGGGCGATCACGCGCTCATCGATATTGGCAAACTGATTGGCCTCAATCCCAAATGTGTCACTGTAAGTATTGTATCGCTTGAACTGGCTATTTTGGCTCTTTGTTTTTCTATCGCTTGAATACGTCGAATTTCGGAAACATCGTATGCAATGGTTATTAAAGTGATTTCGCATTGACCACGATTCGATTGCAGGTGCGAACTAAGTCTCGAGACAGCCAATCCAGTGATAGTGCTCCGACCCCTATTCCACCAGCTGTGCTCCGAGGTGTGGCATCGCGGGGCCCGCGGGGACCTGGCCCGGGACAAATTCCGGGACAAAATCAACAGGCGCAAGGCTATCGAATGCAACGCCCTCAACCTTATCAGCAGCAGCAGCAAGTAATAGAGCACGACGAAAACCTGTCCGATAAGGAAATCTTCCCCACCAATCGTCACGACCAGCAGGCGGCAGCTCAGGTGAACTTTATTTTCTTTTAAAAATCCATTTCAATTCCTACAAATTGTTACATCTATTGGCAAAACATCACCAGCTTATACTCAAGTACTTAATCTAAATTTTTTTCAACAACCCCTACATATTACACTATTATTGGGTACCCAAATTACTCGCTTTATAAAATGTAACTTTACTTTCCGTTGAATTATAATTATTTGAATAAATACTATTAAATTAATGTCTATCGTTGTTAGCACTATTGTCAAGTTTAGTTTGCAAATCTGTGTTGTATATTAAGTGTGTGAATTATTCATATTCATAGACTTTAATTTATTTGAAAGTGCATCAAGTGCTTTTTATGTTTTGTTAAAAAGATAACAACAATGTATTTATTTCTGTGTATTATTAGTTGTCCTTATTACAATCAGTGTCTTAATATTCATTATGTCTTAATGCTCACACGCGTATAGCAATCTGTTGATAAAGCTCATTTTTGGCTATTTTTAAGTCTTTCGAACCTTCACTTGTAGACTCTGTAAAATCGAATTCTTGATTCAGAAATAAACAAATTGCTTGTCGCGTGTCCTCGGTGTTGCAAATTGCACTCTTTATACTATCTCCTGTGACTCTGTCGCTGATATCTTCTAAATGTCGAGTAGTTTCCTGCCGACCGGTATTGACACATCACGCGCGGAATTTGATGCTATGCACTCGGCTCGACCGTCCAAATTAAATGCATAACGCTTGCGACTAGATCAGTAGTCTCTAGAGCTATTGGCCGATCTAACTACGCACGACACCCTACAAATACTTTTGTTCTAGAACAGATAAAGAGCTTGTACTTTGTGACACAGACAGTACCTCTCATCGACCTCATGATATTCTAATCTCCACCTGAAATGTAACTTGCCTCTCTCGCTCACATAACTATTATACACCTTTCCATAGCCTACGAGCGGATTCGGCACAGGTCTCCTAAAGAGTATATTCGACAAAATAACCCCTTCGGTAAGGAATTTAACACGTCTTATAAATAATTTTGTTTTATTTTTTTTTCACCACTTTGTTTTAGTTTAGTTTGAGTTTTTGGAGTGTTCGGTTATGTCTTTAGTTTTTTAGTTTCTCCACACAGTGTGCTAATTATAATAGTTATATACATATGTTTTACTAAAGTAGACGTTTGATACTTCATAATTAAATATATTAACGATAATTTTGAGTATGCTTATGTAAAAAGGAAGTAGAGTTATTCTGATATATCAGTAGAGGACTAAGCATACGTTTTAGAACGTCTAGCATATTGTATTGCATACAAAAGTATGATTATTATATTTAAATTTATTAGAAAATTATTTATATTAAAGCTAAAAATATTATTACATAAATTATCACATTACGAGACATACTTTTAACTTGTAATTAGAACATGTGATAGTTTGTTACCTATTATTATTTATTATACTCTGATAACTCATTACCATTCGCTATTGACTCATACAAAACATTCATACGATCAACAAAAGAATCCTTATCTATCGACATCTTAATAATCTAATGATAGTCACCGAGCGTTAAAAAATTTAACGAGCAACGCCGTAGGAGCCATCTTTTCTATCGCAGCTTTCTGATTTCTCTGACGCAAAGCATTCGCTCTCCATGCCTTTTGTCGTGATATATCGTCCTCGATCGTATCCGCCAAAGACAGCTTATCTATATAATCTATCTCATGCTTTCAAAAACGTCGCTTGATCACAGTCTTATCATATCCATGTTCATATCTGTAAGCTCACTGTTAACATTTTGAATGACCGTGTCGTACGTATCAGCAATCGGGAATACCGGCCATCGAAATCACTAGAGAGGGTGCGGCGGAGGTGGTTGAGGAGGAGGACGCGCGCCGACGCCCGCAGGTCTGCGATCTCTCCTAGCTGTTCGATGTGCTCTTCATGTGCTCGCACCACTCACTTTGCTCTGTTCTCTCTACTTCGGATCTCAATCACAAGTTTCCACTTTTCGTTGTTCTGTGTTGTTTGTTATCTCCACGATGTTCGATACACTACCGGGTTCACGTCCGACATCACCCAGGTCTCGACACGTTCATAAACGATCGACAGATAGGTAGACGACAAATTCCTCACAGAGCACTCTAAACAGCATACCATCCAGCATGAGCAGCGTGTTGTACGATTTTCTGCATGATGTCTTGGCTTCAGTTTGTTCCGAGTCCTCCCAACCTTTCTTTCCCTCCGTTACTGTTATTTTATGTATTTATACTAGGACTTAAGAGTTGGGATTTGGGATTACTATGAAGCGCATCGCTGGCTGATTTCTGTTTTGGGGATTGTCTAATGTCTATGCTACGGACGAGCGGTTCCGACTGTCCGCGTTGCACGCTAGCTTTCGTTGTGCATGGAGGATTGAATAGAATTGTCAACGGAATGTTTTGATTAAGCGTAAAGGTAAAGTTATATACAGCTTGCGTTCGCATTACGCCGAGAGGATTTAGCTATGTGCTTGATGAATTGCTTATGGCTTTATTAATGGAAAATCTAACCTTATTAATGTATTGGTTCGTACGGACGTCAGCAGCAGCCGTCCCAACCTGCACAAGCGTCGCAACAGCCTTCAAATCAGCAGTACCAGAATACACAAGCCTACCATGGCACGCAGCAACCCCCCTTTCCTCCGGGCGGCCAGTTTCCAAGTAACCAGCCGCACCAATATCCCGGTCAGTCGCAGCAGTATCAGAACCCTCCGCCTAGAAACCACAACGAAAGGGGTCGCCCACCCAACCCACATCAGGTTTTTATGTCTTTCTTATTTTATTAATTTTGGTATTATATTAACTGAGGTTATATAGTTATATATATTTTGATGATCATTGAGACTTAAAACATGTAAATATTGCGACTTTTATAGATTGACAAAATTTTAACTTACATCCTTTTCGATAGCAAAACCCACAAGGTCAACAAGGTCCCATGCCCCAGTACGGTCCCCGTGGGGGCCCTCCGGTAGGCCCTAGAGGCCCCCACCCTGGCCAGCGATCGCAAATGCATCAACCTCACTCCCAATCAAAAAGAAGCCGCTACTTCATAGCATTGTTCGACTACGACCCAGCCACGATGAGTCCAAACCCGGAAAGCTGCGACGAAGAGTTGCCTTTCAGTGAAGGAGACACAATCAAGGTAACTGCATAATAAGACGGATCCATTTTTGGCCCCAGGAAACAACATTGAAACAAATGTTTACAACAAATATGGATGAAACTGAATAAGGACTACAGTCAACCGCAATGCGACTTGGCAATACTTTCCGATCACGCTAATTACTTTTTTTCCTGAAGTAAAAATAGGTAGTAACTTTTAAATGGAGTAAAAATTGCTGATATGAAAAAATCTAGCAGATTTTTATAATACAGAATAGAGATATTTCTAGAAGTCTTTATAATATGCCATAGTACTGTTAACTTTAGTCACACTTCTCTAAATTGTTCACTGTTCCTTAGGTTTGGGGAGACAAAGACGCCGATGGATTCTATTGGGGCGAGTGTCGTGGTCGGCGAGGATACGTGCCGCACAATATGGTGGAGGAGGTCTCCGAGCAGGAGGCCACGGGCCAAGCCGCCGCCAAGCCGAGAGACAGATGGACGGACGCGTACGCCAACCAGCCCGTCCGGAGAATGGTCGCTCTGTACGATTACGACCCGCAGGAGCTCAGTCCCAATGTAGACGCCGACGTGAGTACCTTCACTTACTGCTTACATTCGATCCATTAGATACGGCACATCCATTTGTGTTCACTACACACCATCCCGATGCCAATGAGTCAATCATTTTATCGTGACACGTTTCGAAATTAGAAGTGTAGATGTAGAGTTTCATTTCTCCTGAAATGTCCATAGCATGCTAACACGAAACAAGTCATACAAAATAAAACGAATTTTATTTATAGGTAATTTTTTAAGTTGCAAGAAATATCTATTACAATAGAATATTTGTTTTTATAGAGAAGACGAACTTAGCACCTTAGTCCTCTCCTTGATCCCCGTTGCATCAGTTCATTTCTTTGATATGAGTCGTTTATTGCTATAATCATCAGCCATCCACGAGGACGAGAATGGCGAAGTGAAACCTACAAAATTTATACTCGAGAAATACATCAGAGTACCGAAATTTTACAAAATTTTCATTTAAAACAGTGCTATAGTTTTCAAAAATTTCAATTGGACATAATTCGACACAGATTTGGCCTCAATCGGAATCGAGAGTAAGCCATCTTCTCTTCTCTGAGCATTTCCACAAGCACAGTAAACATCACACAGAGTCGATCACTTTGTATTTAAGACAGATTTTGATATTTTGCACACGTTTAAATTCTAGGCGGAGCTAAGCTTCCAGACGGGTCAGATAATTCACGTGTACGGAGATATGGATGATGATGGATTTTATATGGCTGAAATCGACGGCTTGAGAGGACTAGTCCCTAGCAACTTCCTAACGGAGGCTAACGATCAATACACGGCAGGACAAACTAGTCAAGGTAACCGCATAACTCATGTGTTTACATCGAATGATCAATTGCAATTGTTGAAAACTATTCGAGCACGACAGAATATGTTATAAATGTATATCTTGTTTCTTTAGAACTTTCTGCACTAAATTCCTTCTCACCTCTTTCTCTTCCTAATTTGGCTTCAAATATCTATCAGCATCTATCTTTTGAATTTCTGTTAAATTCTCTTCTTTTCTATGTGCTTGTATAATGCTTAAAAAATCATATTTTTTGCGTATTTACATTTCTTCTAATGCACAAAATATACAGTAGTAGTAGTACGAAAATTGCTTTTTGTAATGTATGCGAAAAATTTAATGATCAATACAATGAAATTAGGATGAGGTGTAATTTGACCTGTGTCTAAAAGTATCACAATTTTTGTCATGAATTAACTTCCAATACTCTGAATATAAGGCAAAATTGTAATTACAAGTGATTTTGTGATCTTGTAGGAGCAGGAATGGCGGGGCGAGGCGCAATACCGGGAGGCAGCGTCCCGGGAGGCGGGCAGGGGCGAGGGCGGGGCGCGCCCCCCGGGCCAGGGGCGAGGGGCCCGCCCCCGCCCCCGCGGGACAACGTCGCCCCCGCGCCGAGAAACCACCACCGGAAAACAGGTAACAACCCCACCGCGTACATTCGCGACATTTGATATTCGCTGTCATAGTTTCTTTCCCTGTTAGATTACGATTGGGGGCTCGGGTAAGTCCGACCTCCGGGCGAGATTGTTGAATCACTGAGAGCTTTGAGTGTTTCATGTTTGCACCTTGGACTTGCTGTGTGACTTCTGAGAGACGCTCGCTATTTCGCTCTGGTAATATCTATCATCTTCTCTGTACACGGTCTCACGATTGCTGCGGGACTCGCCCATTGGTGTATCTATAGTCTAGAGTCTAGACCTTTCTAGAGACAGGACGGTAATGAAAATTCTAGGGATTCAATAGTCATCGTGATTGTGATGATCGCGAAAATATGCCAGACAAAGAAACGGATGGTCTGGGATAGAAAAATTTTAAGTACTTAGTAAATACGCCAATGTGCTCTCCATGCGAACGATAGAGTTCGCTTGGAGAGCACATTTGAGCATTTTAACACGATTCTTCTAGTTTTAACTTAACTAAACATAATGAGTAATGACACAATAGGTACGCATCACCAGATATTTAATAGCCTTCTGGTAAAAGGGCGTCTATTGCAGCTATTGAGGGATGAAGGTGCGAGTCCGGTCGCAATCTCCGGAGCACTAAGACTCTCGGTGTACACATGCCGATAAACACTATCTTGGATTACACAGTCACAAATGTCGTTACAACCCGACCGTGAATCGAGACATGCGAACACACAAACCGTGATGACTTCTTAGCGACGCTTTGAGAGTTTTATTTTGTTTACGTCTGTATCTTTCAGTCTGTCCGTTTTGTTAAGTTTTTTTCTATAAACTGGCGCGGTGGCGGCGCAGGGTAGGCGGTAGGCCATACACGCAACATACATTGCACAGAGCCATCGATGTGCGTGAAGTGTGATCCAAGATACGAGTGATTGTCTGTGGTCACTATATGTTGTGTGTATTGTCTGTTTGCTAGATGCCTGCCCTCTTCCCCCTTCTCAGTTAGACCACAACACATCCGCCAGTAATCCAGAACAGGCGAATTCTCAGGTAAATTCTATTTACCAGTTGCTCATACACAGAGATCTTTCGGATTGTGCAACGATGCTAGTCCTTTTTAGTTGATTATCACTTCATTATTTTAGAATTCTTTTTCACTGTTTTTTTCCTTCCTTTTTTATTTGTCTACTGTTTTTTTGCGTTTCATCTTACGCCCAGTGTATAGCTAAGAGGCGTCTCGTATACGAGTGAGTCGGTCCACCGACGTCGATATCATTATGAATTGTTTAAACACATTAGATAAATCATATACTGGACCACACCATGCGAAGTTAGTACAAGTGACACTGTCGTACATCGAATACCATTCACGACAATGATATACCATACGCATTCACCGTAAAGTCGAGAATCTCCAGGCCTGTAAATGTGGTCCATCGCTGGACGGCTACGGAACCAAGCGGTGTTATATTCTAGAATAGTTTAGTATACACTGTGCCCTCGGTCACGTAACCGTTCAGTATGCAAAATTATCTCACTGGAATGCTTTTTCGTTGCGAGCATGTTTGAGTTTATTTTCAAAAAGTCACAATTTGATCGTAGAAATATTTTAATGATATGCTATAGAGAATACAACTGCCACATTTTGATTCATTCCTACATGCTGAAAGAATTGCATTGCACGTTCGTTATAGCACATTTTTTTAGTATAAATGTCATTCGATTTTTAGAGCTATCTGCATATTGTCGTCTTTAGAAACTGTTGTGTAAGCTAGATAAATTGAATATTGTAGTACCTCTGAAATTTTTAAAATAACATACCTGAAGTTTAATCAACTTTACAAATTACTTTCGATTACGTACAACAATTGCAAATCTCATTTCATAGCCATATTTTTAGAATTCAGTAGAATATCAAGAGCCGCCCATTAGATGAAACCTAAAGATTTTCGATTCGCTAGTTTTGAAGAGTGAGCTCGTTCGCTAGTCGACGCGACGCGATCGAGGGTAAAAGGGTTAATCTGTGTATTGCACGTACAGTCGAGGGGGAGAGGCGCGGCGGCGGCGGCGGGGGCGGTGGCGAGCACGATCGCGCGCACGAGCGCTGGTAACGCGGGCACGCCGACCGCGCAGTCGCCCGGCTCCGGCGCGACGCTGGCGATGCCGCCCGTGGGCACCACCACCGCCGTTAGCACGTCGCCCGCGCGCCGCGGCGGCCCCACCGTGGTGCCGGCGCCCACCGCGCAGCCCCCCGCGCCCCAGCCCGCCGCCTCCCAGGCGCAGCCCGCCACCTCGCAGCCCAACCTCATGCAGAAGTTCACGGAGATGACGGCGCCCGGCGGCGACATCCTCAGCAAGGGCAAGGAGCTCATCTTCATGAAGTTCGGGCTGGGCGGGAAATAACGCCCGCCCGCCCGCGCCCCTCGGGACCCCAGAGAGTTCTGCTGCCGCGTCTCCGTCGGGATAGCGTCGGAGGCGCGTACATTTTTCTACTTTAGGCTACGTTCTATTTATCCTTACCCGTTTTCCTACGAATTCGTTGTAAATAATTTAAATGAATCGATAAACGCACAGTTTAGTGGATATACGAAATATATATTAGCAAATTCTCGATCGTACGCACGGTCGGAGATCCGACCCCCGAGTTAGCTAGGATTCGTTACCCTTTGATTTCGTACCGAGTCTGTAGCGTCCTCCTCGCCGTCGTCGATCGAGCGGAGATCGACGACGAGCGAGGAGTATCAATGTGATTAAACTTATATTATAGCGTTAGATAATTTCGGCTTCGTTGTATATCCTTGACTATTATTTGGTATCGAGAATGAGTGACCGTTACATCTCCTCGAATGTTATCTAGCGGTCGCGAGCGAGCGGTCATCGGGTATCGGTCCTATAGATGTTCCCCTCCTATATATATTACGTCCGAGGACTCGACGCTGAGCTGCGACGGCACCCGCGGATTCCCGCGACCGTCCTCGCCGAACGTATCCAAACTTCTATATCGACTTGGCAATAATGTATGAATGCGTGTGATCATGATTAACTGTTACAAATGTTTATAATGATGTTAAAATATGTCAGTAAATGTACCTAAAATATTTAACAAATGTTGTAATCTGTTGTTCGAATACGGTATCTAAGTTAGGTCGGTATCATTAAATTAAGCCTAAGGTCCGAACGTAGCCGGAGCGCTACTCTCTTGTCGTCCGTGGTTTGAGTTCGCGTGATCGGTTTTTATATTCGACGATGTTCGTTTCTTTTCTACTACTGTTTTCTACGTTGCGACAGATAGCGAGCTGGAAATGGAGGACGAGTTCTTAGCGTTACTTGTAATTACGTTCCCCCTTACACGAAAATTCTGTGATAGTAGTCGTGATACCATCCTCATCGCGGGCAGACGTTTCATTACTATTCACATTAAAATTAAGAGATACGTGACATAGGCGACACCGGTTCATTGTAAAATAGAGGTCTACAAAACGAAAATCGATACTGATGCGAGGTCAAGCTGACTTAAGTGAGATTAATTGAACAATAAAATATCGATTGATACACAATTTCTACTTTAAGTTCTAAAAAAACTATCAAATAATGTTGCGTTTTCAGTGGAGCCTATGTCATGGAACACTAATACGTCTACTTATAAACTACTTATAAAAATATCCACTAAAAAAGCATTGTAAAAATAAAGTAACTGTCCTTGTCGTCATGTATACGTGGTCTCGAGATGTTGTGGGTTCGATTCTCTGAAGTATAAATGTTACAAGTTTCTTAATGTTTTTTTATACTTTATAGCATAATTTATAATATCGCAATAAAATACTTGTGATTGTGTCGAATATAATCTCGGTAAGGGGATAGTGGTCACGTGGAAATAAAAAACGTTCACTCAACAAGTAGCGAGGTGTTTTTCATCCTTACCGTGTTTATAAGCGGCACAATGAAACTTCCATAAAATATAACTTCAGTAAAGTAAACAGACCAAAATTTGTAAAATAGACTCTCTGTTATTTTTCGGAAACAACTTTGAGAAAGACAATAATATTATCTCATCCCTGTTAATTTTTAGCATCAATAGGCTAGGTGACTTCCATATCCCTATATTTTGACTATAGACAATTTTGTATCTCCATGCAAACCGAATTCATAGCGTGCAATGGAACGATTTTATTGTTAACTATCAAATCGTGTTATCTTTTAGGTTCCATGGCATTACTTCATGTTAGATTAGATAGAACCGCAAAATATAATATATGCTGCAAAAAAAAACATTCTTTCAAAATTCAATAAAAAATATTATACTTGTTTTCTTTTCTTTCAAAGTAAAAAAGATTAATTTTTGCATTGAAATACCCAGTGCATGCATAGACATCGTGTTTTATTTAAAAAGATTTAAAATAAATGTTTTTACTAACAAAGTTTTTACGATTTGATGCTCACACATCTTCTCCTATAATCTCATCCAGCTGTACCATCATTCTACTGTATGAACGTTTAAAATCTCTTCATTATTGAGTTTACATGTTATTAGTTATGTATTATTAATATACAATTAATGTTCAAACTATATTGTGGAAGCGGATTCATTTTAAGCTTGTGAGTTGTGCTTATATTCATATCAATGTATTTGTATTTATAATATGTTGTTAATCTTTCTATCGGTTATAACTTATAAGTATAATATAAGGAATTACCAAAAATCTTCTGAAATGAAAGGTATAGTCTATGCGTAGCACGTTCGTAGAGGCTGCTCCCGAAACGTCTACGAAGCATTCGAAGTGTTAACGGGGACGCCTTTGCGTTGCGACGTTGTCTCCCAAAAAATATAACAACATAAACTATACAAGGTGTGACAAAAGTGATATTACTTTAGGATGTGTATGTGTCCATTATAAGTTTACTGTAAAAGTACCAGCGCTAAAAGAGAAAAAAATGTGATTTGTAGGGCAAGCCCAGGCACGCCACAATTTTTTCCATAACCAAACATATACTTCTACAGTGAACTCTATAATATAAGGGACCCATACACACCCTCAGGTATTATAACTTAATTTTATTACACCCTGTACAAGTACTTTGATTATGTAACTTTATTCTGAATATACTGATTTTGATCAACACTTACTAAGACGTATATCGTTATATCGTCTTGTGATATTATATCGTTTTAAAAATGTTTGCTAAAAAATGTACCCGCTTTCTCGATAGAATAACACATCATTTTATATGTATTCTAATGTTGTTACTGTATATATAATTCGGTAAGAGTGCTTGATCTTATAGACTATTTCACGGAGCTCACTTTATACAAGGGATTTTAATTAAGTCCTTAATATATTTGTATTCATTAAATTTCGGGTTAAATCTTTCCTCATAAATCGAAATTAGCTTGTGATTCCTAGTGTACCTTATTATAATCATGTTTAGCCGTGCTTAGACAATAGCTTAGGGACAGTTGCATTATGTAGCCAGTTACTGTCGTACTCAGAAATATTTCATGATGAAACTTTAATTTAATTAAGAGTTTGACAGATAATGTATGGGGCATACGTCAAAATCTTCATTTATAACAGTTAAGTGAAGTCTCTGACTGCGGCAGTGAGACTCGCCACTTTTGTTGGTTGGTCTGTAGCAAATATTATGTTGGGTCTGAGCGTATTAGGCAATTTATGTTAAAAATGTAAATATATCTTGTGTTAATTTTATATCCATGAAAATAAAATAAAAATATCCGTTTTCTACAACGTAAGTTCACTTATAATAACTTCCAATGAAGAGCTGGCTTCCGATAAGCTTTAATTTCATTAAATATTTAATATACCGTTACTCAAAAGTACTTGTTCAATCGAGTGATTTTTACTTAATTCTAATCATTGTTTTTGATCATTTGAATGTTGCAGAGAGGTGTTTAAAATATAGGTAATCATTAATTTGTATCTAAGTTGTCAGAATTTTGTTAAAATAGCGTCCTGTTTGTTAAGTTCGTGTAATTTAGATTTGCAAGTTATCAAAAGTAAATTTTTTAGTTTGCACTATATATAGTCTGTAAAGAAAGTAATGACAGGCGGGAAATTTTTTAAATGAAATAAAAAATATGAGAACTTTATTAATTCGAGATAAAAATGTGCAAAGTGGCAATATTTAAAATGTAATAAGCGTTCTCTGTGAAAATACAAAGAAATAAATACACCTTTTAAGCGTGATTACGTTTAGAAAAATTTCCCGCCTGTCATGACTTTCTTGACAGACTATAAGCCGAGTCTACATAATGGAACTGTCGTGTCACAAGGCTTGTAAATATCCGAGCTGGTTAGACTTCGTGCTACATATCTACCTTACGTGTAACCCGGGCCCGGAGCCAACATTCACTAATTACGAGGACGAAGTTCGAAAAATCTATTGGATTGTTATAAGAACTGCTAATGACAGCTCGGACGGGGGACAGAACTGCACAGTCTGATAACAGTAAACAAAAATATATAATACTAGTTGTCCCGGTGAACTTCGTGTAACTTTAAAACTTTTCCTGGACATCTACGAATATTCAGCGTTCAGCCGCTTTCGAGTTTTAGCATTACTAACACAATTGAAAATACATTTTTATACATATATGTAGATACTGATTACTGAGCCAAGCGCAGCCACACAGAAGCGTAATTAGTATGTCTGCTGATACATTATATTAAATCTAGAGATACTCTCAAGTTTTTTATTAGAATTAGTTACATATAAAAATACATATATTATGTGTGCGTAAAATAATGTAGGCGATAAAGTATAATGATATAGTACTGTGACTGTATAATATATTGTACTGTAACTGAATAAAGTATTGTATAATTAATATGACCAGAGATCGAACTGTGCAGTTCTATCATCGTCTTTAGCCGGCATAAGCCATGCTTGTGCCAAACCACATGCTTTTTATCGAACTTTGTCATCCTAATAGTAACGACAATTTGGCCCGGCCCTATTATGGAGGTTTTCTATAACTAAAGATTATCAGCGTTACATAACACGGTTCACAGTTGTTCACGAGTTTATATGTTGTTATATTCTATATCTCACTTGTACGTGTGGGTGTATATTCGTGCAGTGTGCATAATTTAATATAAAGAGTTGTATATTAATTACGGTGAACTACTTGTAACGATATTTAACGATGTACCAATATGCTGAGAGAAAATAAACGATACAAATGCCGCTTCCTTATTTTATGTGTTCTGTTTGCAGAATAAGGCCGCGTTTCCACTGACGCGGAATGGCCTCCCTAGACAAGTGTCAAAACGCTAACGCTAAAGGCCTGTATTCACTTTGATTCGTAACAAGTGCAAGTGATTAGTAATCAGGAGAAAGCGTGTGTGGTCAGTAGGTGGTCAGCGACTAATTAGTACAAGTCCTTTTATTTCTCCTAATCACTAATTACTTGCACTAATCAAAGTAAATACAGGCACTAACGCTAACGTTACAAAATGTATGCGATTCGACATAAGTTATCGCTTCGCTAGCGAATACTAATGTTAAATCCCATACATTTTGTAACGTTAGCGTTAGCGTTTTGCCACTTGTCTACAGGC
>DWQO01000035.1:0-17943 GCA_018236845.1 Plebejus melissa
ATTTCAGCCCGATCCGTCCAGTGGTTTGGGCTGTGCGTTGATAGATCACCATGTAGATAGTGTAGAAGTGACAAAAGAGATATCCATACTAATGTTATAAATGCGAAAGTGTGTCTGTCTGTCTGTTACCTCTTCACGCCCAAACCCCTGAACTGATTTTGCTGAAATTTGGCACTATATAATGGCATGTGGAAAAGGACGTATCTAAGGATACTTTTTATTACGGAAAAATGTATGGTTCCCGCGCGATAAGCAAATTTTGGCTTGACGGAGCTGCGGGCATCATCTAGTTATCTAGTACAATATGAATATCTCAAAGAGTTTAGAAAAATGTTATCTTTGTAATCATTATAATTTAGATATAGATGCAGAGTAAGAAGTTTTACCAACCAAACAGAAAAGACACCTCGTTATCATAAATGTAGGCATTATTTCCTCTGAATACTTTTCGAGTATCCATACTATTCGACTTCTTACATTTGTCTTCCTGGAATATCCTACTGATTATGGAACGTATTGTGCATGGGTTCTCCAGGCTGAGATAAATTTTATAGAGGTTTTTAAGAGGTATAACTCTACCGTAGCCGTTTGCAAACTTTCCTGTAATAATTAATAAAATACATAGTTACAACTTACAGCTAAAGAGTAGGTATGTTGCGAATTGCGAGGAATATATTTTTGAGGAGGAATATATTTTGTCTGACCACGCGTAGCTCAGCGATTTTATTGGATCCTCAAAACACATTTCTCGCACTACAGCTCAGGTGGTAATGCGGCCTAAGACTGGTACAGTAATAAGTAAGTATATAAAATATAGATTAAGTATAGAAGCACCTCTTTTCTTGCCAACTTGTGGCAAGATGTCGTTATCTATAAACTGTCTAAAAGCACTCGCAAGAACAGTGTCAGGTTTTCTATTCGTTATGTACTTTTTGCCGTAAATATGCGTCGCTACAGATATCAAACTATGAAGGAATTGCCAAAAGTAAATCTCTTCGAATGGGTCGTGCGACTCTTTTGTTTGCCATTTCTTATTTCTTCTCAGAAGTTCATCGATTTCGTGCAAAGTCAAGTCTTTATGGTGGATTCTACAGTCATAATACATTTGCCACAAATAAAGCCTTATCAACACTGGCTCAAAATCAATTTCTTTCTCGTTACAGACAGTAGCATAAAAGTGGTAAATACGTTTCAACTCTGCTTGGTAATACATCAGCGATTTGCGTAAACAGCTAATTTCAAATTCCATCAGCTCCTTAAAATCTGTTACGACGTAATTATTAATGTTCTCGTTATTTTCCTTTGTTATATTATAATTAGCTTCCAGATATTCTTTAATGATTTTATTATCTCTAAATTCGGCACAGACTTCAAAAGTGTTTCGTACGTGATAGTCAAGTTTCAATTCTTTGCACATATCTACAGCTTTCTTATTCTCTTCCACGTTTAGGGTATCGTCGGTGTCGTCCTTATATTTTAGTGTGGCGATATTATCATCAAGGAACTGAGTATCTTGTAGTGTTCCGTTGTTCGTCACTAGCTGTCCAGTGCCGTTCTTTCTGTTATTTTTGAACTGTCCTCTATAACATGAGCCCGTTCCAAATCCAAAGTCAACAATGCCTGATCCGTTGCGCAGACCGCCCTTCCAACTGCCCCGGTACACACATAGAGCCGGTAGAGACATGGAGTCGTTGTGAAAAGAGCTCCAAATATATTTACCGTCCCCGCACATTACATTATTCTTCCATTCTCCTTCATACATCTAAAAAGTTTTAATAGAAAATATGTTAATTAGGTACCTCCATTTTTTGAGGCTGTTTTATTTTATAAAGGGATATAGCTTTAAACTTACATCTGAATTTGGCCATATCATTAAGCCATTCCCATCGCGAATGTTACTCTTCCAATCTCCATCGTAGCCGCTTTTTGAGCAGTATCTCCGCAATCCGGATCCATGGCGCAAATTCTTTGAAATGCAATATAAACATTTGGAGCGTTAGTTACCTAAGTCTTTTCGTATCCAAAACTAAGAAACGCTGATAAGTAATATAAGTTTATTGTATTCAAATACTTAATCAAGTTATAGTTGAAGATGTCATAATGTATTTTGTTCTGTTAACAACTTCTTTTGAAGCTTTTACGTTACTTACATCACGCCATTCTCCGTCGTATGAGTTTTGGAAAGTTTTTGTGTAATACATGACTCCTTGTCCATTCTTGGCTCCTCTACACCAGTGGCCAGAGTACGCCTGTTGTTTGCCCGAGTCCACGTACAGTCCCCTGCCGTGACGAACGTTATTCAGAAACTCACCCTCGTACCAAGTATTGTTTTTAAATTGTATAATTCCTGTTCCAGTAATGCGATTATCTTTGAATTGTCCCTACAAATTATTTATATACTTACATTGTTGATATTAGGTATCTACAGTTCTACATTATAGAAATTGTAGAAAATAATATATAATTTAAGGCTGCGAAAAGTTCAATTTAATATGAAAAAACATAGTTACGAGACGAGAGCAATAGTACAGCTATTCACGGTTCTAACAATTTTAATAGTGAAAAAATTAAACCTAATGAGCCAATGAGGTATATCTTGCTGGTATACATAATCTGCAAAAGTTACCCGATATGTTGTACCATCTGTCCACTGGAAACACCCGTGCCCGTGCATACGATTCTTAAGTAGGTCCCCTTCGTATATATTACCGTTTATAAAATGTATTGCTCCTTTTGTATTTGCTAGCAATGAACTGCTCGTGTGCGGTGATTCAGCTGTCTAAATAAGAAGAGAACCGGTTACGTTACGTATAATTTTTTTAGATTCATAAATAACTACCTATGGCTTAACTTACCTGAGAACTTAGCTCTAACCTTGATAAACTCTTGTATTGACCTGACGGTTTATCTAAATGGTGAAGATTGAAGATTATGGATCTTAGAAGTCTGTATTGCAACACAGCTTGTAAGCTTATATTTTTACAGAAGAAATAAGTTGACCATTAAGTATAGTTTTCACAGAGCTAGTAATAAGACTGGCAGCCAGTATTGGCTTGGTGTATGCCGCGTGTTTGTGAACAGTTTTTCAAGCCAGGCTAATTCACATGCGGCATATACCAAGCCAATACTGGCTGCCAGTCTTATTGGCAGACAATACTGGCTGCCAGTCTTATTGGCAGACAATACTGGCTGCCAGTACTGGCTCTGTGAAAACTATAGTTTACCGACGATTGTGCTAACATTGACGCTCGCAGCTGTCGTTACTGAGTGTACGAGGGAGGAGTCACTTTGTGTTTCGCTGTTTGACTCATCATCGTCATTCTCGGCATCACCCATTATCCAGCAACATACAATTGATTCTAGCATAGAATCGAAAAATTTATCGACGATTTCTTTCTGTGTGCAGCCTGCTCCACGTTTTATCTTGTGGATATCGTTGTCCGGGAGGAGGGATTGTAAGCCGCGGGAACTTGTCAGACGATTTCCACGCGATGCCTTTCGTTTATCTTGTTTTAAAACTCTCCTTTTTGATTCAGTGTTCATTATATGTAGCTAAAAATTAATTGAATTAAGTAATTAAAATATAATTTGCTGCGATTTGCGAATAATTATTGTGATTATTATCCGGTAGTGATCCGGTACCTATGTTTATATTTCTCTGTGCCGTTGTTTGACATCTACAGTTAATTTTGTCATCATATTTTTTGTCTTGTTTTGCATAACTTCAGGCTCAAAGATTCAAGGGTGGGCTCGTGTTACCTACCCAATGACATAAGAATTTGGTGATACCTAACCATATTTTTTGTGTTAAATGTTGTATTACTTACCCATATATTTATACACCTTTAGCTTTTTCTCTCCCACCAAAGCCTGTTCGCTTGATGCTGGGCCGCCGGACCCGCCTGCGACCCAGTTAGCAACATCTGCTTATCAGCAGGCAACAGCGGATTCTCTGCAACTACTATCGTCGACAGACTCACGCCCACGAAATCTCCAATCCACCGCCCGATTTCCAATTATTTTTTAGCCCTAAGGACTGCAAACGCAACTCGCAACACTAGAGAAGTTACGAGTGTACCTACTACTTAATACTTATTCCGATTGGAATCTCTACCAGTAGATCTGCTACAGGAAATTTAGAAAAAAAAACGATAAGAGTACATAATAACTCTATGCTTATCATTTATATTTTGTTACTTTACCCCTATCTTGTATAGGTTCCTAAACTATTGTAGGTACTACTTTTTTGTAAGTAAAGTACCTATTGAGGTACCTATGCAGTGATCGAAATAAAACAACCATTAAAACTACTCATATTTTTGTATTTTGATAAGGAATTTAAACTTATTTTTCAATCTGAGATCACCGTGATAATATCTCTTATTACGATTGTGCAGTCTTCTGGAGGCACTCTGCATCATGTCGCCAGAGCTAGAGAATCCCTCGCTTATTAAAGTACGACCTAATAATAAAAATACAAATTATATATGATTTATCTACAAACTAAAAGTTTAATAATATTTTACTGTTAAATGTTCTCATCAAAACAGAAACAATAACAATTGCGATTTGCGGGGAAAGTAGGTACCGAGGTAGATGTTAAAATTGCAATATATTCAATTTCCGTTTGGAAACAATTTAAATAAGCTAACGTCTAATAAATTTCTTAGGTAGTAGGTACTTTAGGTCTGGAAATTTGCACAAATAGTTTAGATTAAATTATGAAAACATAATATATCTTTATAAATATGAATAATGAAATAGTTTTAAATAATTTAAAAACACAGTAAAGAAAGGAAGTAAGTAATTTCGTACCAAACGTTTTATTTCAATGTACAAAATAAGGTCTAACCCAATTGCCAGAACTTCCAGGGTCTCCAGAGTTTCCAGGCGGGTGCCGGCTTCTCTTCTTTCAGGTCGGAGCTGGACGCCGAGCTCATCGCCTCCATGGCCTCTATGGGTATGTCTATGTGGTGCAGGTGTTTGTCCTTCCCTTCGTTCCCGAGGCAGGAGCTGAATGTACAGGCGACCGTGAGCAGAGCGAATATCTGAACAGAAAAAAGTACGAACTAAGTATACCTACATTTGATAGGTTCTTATGACCAGTACAAAATAATGTAAGTAGATTTAATTTTGAATATTGGAAAAATTAGAAAGCTTTTTCTAAAATTAAATCTGCACCTGGATTCTGGCACTCACTAGCACTCTGAGAATTAACTCATTTCGAAAAGTAACGATGTTACCCAGGTGAGCAGGGCGTTGTCTCGGCTAAGCTAAAGATGTCTCATCTCGGCATGTAAGTTAAAAAATATTGCCCGCCCCATAGGCGGGCTCGGCAACTTAGGAGCCTGAGGCTTTTTACATATCTGAGTGTGGGTTTTAATGAACCGGCCACCGTCACCGAAACAGGCGCGGACTACACTGGCTTAATTAATACGGGACAGCAAAAGATAGGTAACGTAAAAGAATACTCACTCTTTTAACTTTCGAGAACATTTCCATGAAAAACATTTTTGCACATTTCACTACTACACCGAGGAACTAACGGACGGATAATAAGCTAGCATTGCCGTGCGAAATGTAAATAGATCGGAACGGTGTGTGTACACACATAATTTATTTGGGCAGTGAGGTGTGTGCTAACTGAGTAATAATTAACTAATCACTGTAACAGTTTTCGCGGACTAAATCACTTGGCGCGAATCAAATCAAGTTTGACGCCTGCTTCATCATTATTTATTGTCAATCAATTAGTATATTAATCGGTTTTGTAAATTCTATTTTATATTTAATAATAAATTCAATAAGAAACTCGTTATATTCCGAGATATAATAAAGATTTCATGTAGTAGGTAAACACATTCTAAGTTACAAATTACAATGTATGCAACAATATAAAACCTTGTGAGTTGTGTTGTTAGACGAGTAACTTTTATGAGGCCGTTAAATTGACCCTAAACGAATAAGTCAATCTGCAAGTTAGTTTATAAACATTAAAAACACCAAATTAATAAAATAATTTTATTATTATTTTTAGACTTTCACATCAACAACAAAATCAACAATAATATTTTCATTATATTTAATCTTAAAATAAGTAATACACATAACTTCTATTATTTAAATGCATCGCAAGCATTATAAATACCTTTTAGTAAATGTGAACCGACAAACACTAAATTTTTAACAGTTCAATAAAACAAGATTTACTATTACGTTACTATTATATTATATACTATTTCGTTGTCTGAAGAATATACGAAATAATAATAATAAATATGATAAAATTAATAAATCTAAGATAGATATTGAATAATTAAAATTATTAAAACATTCAAGGCCTAGAGTCTCGAGAAACGCGCAGAGGCGACTCAAGAGAAAGACTAATAGTTTTCTAATTTCTTACTCCGTCCTAATTTTAATACTTCCTTAACTTTATAATTTATTAAAATATATCTTTGGTATTTGATGAGCAAAATACAATACCTGTAGGTAAATTTGCTATCTTTAAGTACTTACTAACTTTGTAATTTATATGACAGTTATAGGCCGCGCACGTCATAAAGATTTCCCCCTTCTCCTAAAGGGGAGGGCCAGGGGAGAAATAGAGATCAAACACTGCGCCTTGGCCTTCCATTTTTTTGACGCGATTCTTCAGTAATGCGTGGCCTATATTAGATCGTTAGCGGACTGTCATTAGATAAACCATTTAGCTAAGCGCTATCAATATTTATATTTAGACTAGAACATTTCTCTATCCTATCACTTTTACCTAGGTGTCGTTATACAAATAGGCACCATCTTGCTAAGCGCTTATATATTTTTTATATCTAGCAAGTATACTAGTTGGAGGTATTAGATTACCTAGGTAAATTTAATGGACATTAGTGCCATGATTAAATAGCAATAAATATTTGTAATAAACAATTTCTTAGAAAAATAAATTGAAATTTTAAATTATGGACTAAACCCTTATAGCTCCTTGGAGGCAAGTTCTAAAATCTTCTTTTACAATGCTAAGTAACTCCAGTATTGCAAATTACAGACAATATACTTACAATATAGATTCTTTTGAGTGGTTAGGATTTACTATTATTGTAGTTCTATTTCAACATTGTAATTTGCAAGTAAATGAATTAAAAAAAATGAATACATCTAGGGCTACATCAAGAGTCTAAACATATTTGCAATGTTGAATATACTTTTAAAAGAGATCTAGAATTTATCGACTGTACCCACTCTAAAGCGTTATCTTATCTATTTCAAACATGAGCTAGCATTTTAATTTATCTATTATGTATAGTCATTTATAGAACTTAAACACAATAATGGTCTTTAGTCATCAAAACTTATCGATACATAGACTATGATTTTGAAATATTCAATAGCGAAAAACATTAATATTAATAATTATTGACATATCATCTGAGTATATCTACGATCTACTTTTAAGTAATCACCGCGCGCGAGCTCAGCAACTCAAGCAAGATAATTATAGTTTCTTGCGATAGCAACATAGCAGGCGATTGACAGAAGATATTGTAGAATATTCTCCTGTCGAATTTCTTTCGCAAGTTCCAAAATTTTTCTACCGACGCGGACGTACTATGGAAGAATATTGCATACTCCTTGTATGGGGTTTATTATAGTCGAAAAAGGTTAGCTTCTAAGTCTTCCGAACTCGTACGCGGTAGTTGAAAATTTTGTCTTAGATATTTTTGTGCACAAACACAACCAACAATTTTAAA
Organism: Plebejus melissa; assembly: GCA_018236845.1. NCBI lineage: Eukaryota > Metazoa > Arthropoda > Insecta > Lepidoptera > Lycaenidae > Plebejus > Plebejus melissa. The sequence goes on from DWQO01000035.1 coordinate 7,749, forward strand.
ATACTACACAATTATTTGTAAGCGTCATTTTACAACTTACGGTCAGTTCACATTACAACGTGACGGGGCAATGCATTTTAACTAGTCATTACAAAACTGAACTTTATTAAAGTTCAGTTTACTACATTGCTGCCCGCAGTCTTAGAGCCAGTCCACACGGCGCGTTGTGTAGACGCAGCGCCGCCGTTGCGTTGTTTTACATACAAATAACCAAGGTGTTCAGTGTTCACACGGAGCGCTGCATTGTGGCAGCAGCGCGCAACGCACACATGACGGACAGCAGCCCCCGAGACGAAGCGGGAGGAAATGTTGACGTTAAGACTGCTTTATAATAACGCTGCATAGGTCAGCGCCTATGTGGTCGGCTATGCGTCAAAATATTTTCCTTGCAACGACGCAACGTAACGCGCCGTGTGGACTGTCTCTTAGGCTGCATATAATGTGGTCGTCTCGGCTCGTTGCAACGTGAACTCCTCCTTATACGTCATAATATAATACCTTACATCCACGCCGCCGGGCGCAGGTTATCTACGATGCTGGCGCGCCGGCGCGCTTCGTGTCGGCGAGTGTGGTCGTGCCGGCGAGTGTGGTCGTGTCGGCGGGTGTCGGCGAGTCGGCGGCGTCACGAGTCGTGGAGCAGCCGCTGGTAGTGCGGGAACACCTCGTACGGCGGCACGTGCAGACCGAACTCCAGCGCCACGAGGACGGCGAATTCGAACTTTATCAGATCCTTCCTGTTCAGACGGAACGTTGTCTCGATGCGCTGTAAAGAATACATCTTCATTAGAGCCAGTCCACACGGCGCGTTGCGTCAGCGTTGCGTCGACGCAGCGCTGCCGTTCGACGCATAGCCACACGGGTGCTGCGTCATCGCAGCGTTATTACAAAACAGTCTTAACGTCAACACCCCCTCACGCTTCGTCTCGGGGGCTGCTGTCCATCGTGTGTGCGTTGCGACGACGCAGCGCGCCGTGTGAACACCTTGGTTATTTGTATGTACAACAACGCAACGGCAGCGCTGTGTCGACACGCTGACGCAACGCGCCGTTCTAATTCGTAGTATTTGAGTTCCCGCTAAGTAGAGAATGGTGTGTAAAGCATAACGATATTATGTCGCCTTGTCGAGTTATTATGTTCTAAAGTCTAAACCTCAGGTCAATTCAGTCTATATCATGCTTCACTGTCTAATATTGAGATCGTAACCAGTGTTTGTCTCGACTAATCCTATCTAGATAAATCTGAACGTTTTCTAAATACGTTCTTACCATACCATACATAACAACATGAAACTAGGTAGTAGGTAGTAGAAAAACGGCAGTTATCTTACCTCTAGAAGAGCTTTGAGCATTTCTCCCTTGACATCGTTAAGTTTTGCGGAGAGCAGGAGGCAGGCGCCGGCGCATAGTTTCCTGTTGTCTTTGTTGATGAGGTTAGCGAGAATAAGTTTCTCGAAGTACACGTAGGCCTGCGCCACCGAAAGCAGATCGATCCCACCATTGTCATGCTTTGCTATCTTGCGCATTTCCTTTTTGATGCTGAAATTGAATTAAAAATTTAATTGATTATACAATACTAATACATACTACACTTTGTATACCCGAGGAATCAATTAAAGGAATTCAATGTTAGCTGTGATCGGTAGGATCAGTTTGACTTAAAGCGACCAAATTACTTAGGTCCGCCATCCTAGGAATCAACTTGTCTGATAGTACAATGTCAAGTCTTACAGGCAGACCACAACTAACATTGACTTGACATAACTCGACCAAATAATATAGGTCTATCTGAATCTAATTCAATTACTCTGATCGTACATCGACCTATCCATCCATCTACCACCGATCGCACATAAATTAATAAAAATTGTGTAAGTATCTAAGAAAGTAAATTACATTCGTGCAAGATGTAAAAGAGACAGGTAGCAATGAGTCAATATACGAAACACGTACGCGACTCCCGACTTTAGACAGTTACATTTACCTCCTCAGTTTACTCAGAGTCAGTTTAATATGAGGGAACTTCTCTCGGAATTTATCGTTAAGCTCCTTCTTGAGATCTTGAGGCCTCACATAGTCTATGATGGACGTCATGTAGGAGGTGAAGGTGAGCAGAGTCCTGTGCTTGCCTGCTATCAGCTCAGGGTCGTCCAGCACATTTGGACAGTAGTGGACCTGCAAATTAAATTGAATAGAAACATAGGTTAACCCATCACTTGTGTTATTCCTAATCCTTTGGAATTTGGATACCAAAACTTTTTTAAGAATCTAACTTGTTATAATAGTTGAAACAAATTATGTTGGCACCAGCCACCAACACTATCAACCTTACTTTTCTAGGGTTGACATGAAAAATATTCTCACAGTATTTTGTTAACAAAAAAAATGAACTCCTATAAAGACACATACTGTTATATTAGATTCATTGGAAAAACTCTAGTTGACTCTTAGAATGATTTAAGATATCTTACATATTTCTGCGCCAGTATAGCTCCTTCATCCCAGTCGAACGTTTTAGTTTCAATCGAGGAATGCGGCGGCGAGGACGCAATAGTCGTCCTTTGCGATGATTCATACGAGAAGCACCTAAAATAATCGTCATAATATTCTGGTTGTCAGAAGTAAAAACAGATTTGAGGGTTAGTAATCTAAAATTACCATGCACTAAAATCCAATCTGACTATCATATTGGCTTTGCTTCCCAAGAACCATTAAGATAAAAGACAAAGAAAATAAAGCTATGCTTATGTTAGAATATAAAATTATGTTTACGTATCTCATGGTTTGCATTTAATATTTGTAGCACCATATTCTGAATGAAAAGATTCAAAGTATTTAGTATTTCCATACAATTACACCGCAAAACAAGGGGTTTTGCGATGTAATGCTTATTAAAGTCCAAAAACTACTTTTAAGTTTGGTACTATTAAGAATGTTAAGTCATGTAGAAAACAAAATGACGATTCACAAGTCTAATCTATCTACGGGAGGAGGATAGTCTACTACAAAGAAGTAAATTAGTAAATAAAGCAGAAATAAGTGACTGTAAATTTCATGCATGTGCTTAAAACCTGTATCATCTAGATCCAAATGTGTTAGTAATTTTACCAATCCCATAATATTTTTACAGCTCTAATTTCACTACTATATTTTCCAACAAATAAATATACTACATGATTTTCAGATAACAACCTGTTATGGTAGTATGTAACATTAAAATTTATTAATAAAAAATTTAATTAACTTCTAAATTATCAAAACTTTTAATCAAAAGAATATGATATTGTCAATGATTTTTATGAGAATAATAGTCATAAATGCAGTTTCTTATTGCTGTGAAAAGGGATATAATATCATTTGTTACTAAATACATTAGCATTACAAATATTCAAAGTTTACCATTTTTTATCCGTGTGCCTCGTCAATAATTTTGTCCTGAAATTTAAAGGTTAGTGATTTTATGAGAGATGGTATGATATACAAATTCGTGTTATGTGATTTTATGTATGTAATTAATGTGAAGTGAGTGTATAATGTGTATATGTTTTTAATACTGTTGCATGTAATTGTTGATACAGAAAAGAAAAATGAATTGCATATAATGGTGAACATTAACAATATTTTATAACATGCATAGAGTAGGATTTATGCATAGATAGAACATAAAGTTTTACAGTTTATTATGAAGAAGTAAATTTGTTTTTTTAATGAATGAATGACATGTGGCAAAATAAATGGTTATTCTTTCTATTTCAACAAGAATTACATTTCAGTAACACATTTTTAGTACTATTCCTAATACAAATTTAACAGTGAAACAATCAGGGACAGAGAAGAGAAACACACAATTTCAACTACTACATTGATCTTAACACATTTAGGTTCTATCTCAAAATACAGCCATGACAAAAACAAGAATTTCATTGTAAATTTAGTGCAGAGACGTGAAAATTACCTGGCTATAACATGAGGATGACGGTTTAATATTTTCCAAGTCGCTTTGTCTGCATAATCACCTTCATACATTTTTCTATATTGTTCCCTTGTGAACACTCTCGAAGGTACTAACAGTTTTGAGTATGAAATGTCTTGACCATTTTCTTCTTTTTCTAGTCCCAGTAGATCAAATGGATCTATGCCATTGTCAGTGATTGCAGACAGTGGACGAGGACCTGATGTGTTGCGTCTACGCACACCATCTTTTCTTAAGTCCGAGCTATAAAAAAAAATTTAAAACTTTGAAGTAATTCTGAGAAATGTGTAAATGTTAATTTATGTAATATATATGGATTGATTAAATGATCTCTTACCGGTTAGTCTTTGTAGTCTTTGAATATGGTATAGTACTGAATAAAACACATGGTACTCCTTGAAATGGTGTGAATGCAAGTCTTTCATCTTTAAATGAAACACCTTTAGTAGCTTTAATTACTCTAAACTCCTTTGAATAGTTATGTTTCTCTGGAATAACAATGCTGCTGGTTCTAAAACGTCCTGTAAATGAGATAACAAATTAAAACTAATTACTTTTTATTTGCACCATATCTGCCAAATCATTAGATAATTATGGTAGATAAGCTCTTATTACTATTATAAAATCATTCTTACCAAAAGTAAGACTTTCAGAACTACTTTTTTCTTCCTGTGCGATTCCTGGTATTTTTCTTACTTTCACGGATGAATGTTTATCTCTTACTAATTCAGTATGACCAGATGAGCACCTAAGTAAAAAGATTAGTAAATTTAAAAGTATTATTTACTCTCAACAAATTATGAATTAGCTTACAAAGCTTAAAGCTAATAGAAATTATTACCTTTCTCTATATTGGGTGTTCGTTCCTTTTATAGGAGTGTGATTAGGCTGCTCAGAGTCAGAGCTAAGAGAATTGTTATCACCATTGATTTTGGGCACTGGGCTTGGATTTGTTAATTTAGTACGATTGCGATTGTTATCCCCATAATTATTTTGGGCATCTTTAGCTTTGGCTCCGCCGTCACATTTGTCACTCTTTGAATTATTCAAGATATTCCGCAATTCAGTGTCTTTAAAAGAGCCATCTAAAGAAATGTTCGACAAAAAAGTCACGGCTGCTAAACGTCTCCGAGCTTTTTCATATTTATTACGGTTCAGTGACATATTTTTGAGAGAAAATCAAGCTTCTTCTGCACAGGATATCTCGGGAAAGCCACAAAATATTATAAAATTAGGTAAATACTAAATTATTTCTTTGGAAACTCTATTTTTTTTTGTAATTGTTATGAAAATTTGACATCTTCAGTCTTCTTGACATGTAAATTGTAATGACTTAGACGTATATAATTTTTAAATATTTTGCTTGAGAGTGCACTAAAAAGGGCCCATTCACGGCAGTCCACCGTGCAGGACTGCAATTGGACATAGCTCACTCATGTTCACCGTTCACGTTCACACTTCAGTCTTCTCAGTGTGAATTTCACACTGTGAAGCGTGAAGAGTGTAAACTGTAAACTGTGAACTTCACAGTTTACAGTTTACACGCTGTTCACGCTTCACAGTTCACACTTGGTGTTGCTACTTGCCGGCCGAAAAGTGGAAACACCGAGTGTGATGGTTCCTGTGAAGGAATCATTAACCAATGGGCAATGGTGAATGGGCAATCCGCAATGGGCAATGAATGAGTGAGCTGTGATCAGCTGTGGCCTGCGAACTGCCGTGAATGGGCCCTTTAAAAGAAGAAAAGCTGTCCATGTCACAGGTGACACTTGACATTGACAGCGACAATAAGACGAAAGTTGAAGAAGTAAAAGTGCTGCGAAAGAATTTACAAAATACATTTTTATTTATATTTCTGTTTTAGAAACCGTGGCATGTATGGAGTCCAACGTTTCAGGCTCGTCTAGTTTATCTAGAGCAACTAGATTTATGATGGAGGGAGTGGGTGCAAGAGTTATAAGAGGACCCGATTGGAAATGGGGCAAGCAGGTATATTGAATTACTTTTGTTTACATCACATTTTAATAACTCAGGAGGATAAAATCTTTTCAATTATTAATTTTATGCATTAGGATGGTGGAGAAGGGCACGTCGGTACCGTAAGAAACTTTGAATCTCCCGAGGAAGTAGTTGTAGTCTGGGATAATGGCACTGCAGCCAACTACAGGTGCTCAGGTGCTTATGACCTACGCATACTAGATAGTGCTCCTACGGGCGTCAAGCATGAGGGAACTATGTGTGATACCTGTCGTCAGCAGCCTATTTTTGGTAAATAATTTGTTGAACTACACAATATACTATTAGCTGCAAAATTAACATGGAATACCTAGATAACTTTTCAATAGAACCAATCATCAGTTGTTTTGAAATGTCAACTTACAGGCATTCGTTGGAAGTGTGCTGAGTGCAGTAATTATGATCTATGCTCTGTTTGTTATCATGGAGATAAACATCATTTGAGGCATCGGTTTTATCGGATCAGTGCTCCAGGAGCTCAGAGGTGCTTAGTGGAGCCTAGACGTAAGAGCAAGAAACAGGCAGTGAGAGGAATATTTCCAGGGGCTAGAGTTGTTAGAGGGGTTAGTATTTTTAAGTTGATAAAAGATAAGCTTTTTCCTTAGAAGCATACTATCATCATTTTATTTGATTTATGGCAGATTAATAAAACCTTAGCACCTTAGCATGCATAATAATTATTTTATAATTATTTAGCTAAAGCAACCTTAGTCTGTTTCAGCTCACTATAGATCCTTTCTATATGCCAAAATTTAAAGTATGTCATCAAAATGTTAATATCTGTATTGTTGTTACAATATACAAAATTAAAAATTTTCAGGTTGACTGGCAATGGGAAGATCAGGATGGGGGTAACTGTAGAAGAGGCAAAGTGAATGAAATCCAGGACTGGTCGGCCGCTAGTCCTCGTTCTGCAGCTTATGTTGTATGGGATAATGGTGCTAAAAATTTGTATAGAGTGGGATTTGAAGGCATGGCTGATTTAAAGGTATGCCTGAATGATATAATGTATACTAATTAAGTCTATTTGAAAATCTAACATGTCTGTAACTTGTTTGTGAACCAATTTTAATAAAATTTTGTATGGTCATACTTTGAGTCCTGCTTAAATAGATAGTTGAGTTTTTATTGCAGAAAAAAAGTATGGTTCCAGATCAATTACAATGTAACAAAACAAAATATATTATTATATGTTTTTTATATAATTATATGAAGGTAATGTCTGTGATATATAAATTTTCAGGTTGTCAATGATGTGAAAGGGCAAAATGTATATAAGGAGCATTTGCCTCTGCTGGGAGAACTGGGTCCAGGCCGTACCGGTCCTCATGGCCTGCAAGTTGGGGATATGGTAAAAGTATAAATTCACTATTATTATTAGTATGGACTATGGTCGCAACTCACAGAGCATGTGGAAATTCATTTATTAATACATTGGTGCTTGTCTCTATCGCTTGCAATATGTGCAGGGCCCTGTAAGGGCTACTGGCGCCTATCTACATTACAATTTACATGACATCGCACATCGCACTGATTGTACCAGTAGAGAAGCGGCGACAACGCGACGTAAGCGCCGCGTTGTCACGGTGTCTGCGCTGCGCATACATTCATCGAACGCCTACGCTGGATAAACGCTAGTGTGAAGGCAGCCATAGTCACCATATGTGATTGAATTCTACCTTCAAAACCCCCCGCCTCGTCGTCAAACTTCCGCAGTTATTTGAAGTCTAATTTTGTGTCAATAGTTTTCGCATTCTATAAACAAATCTAGCAATATTGTGTGAAAGAGACCCGGTGAATCGAGGCGGTAGCGGTCATTGACCTTTTTAGTTCAGGAGCTATTAAATAATATTATGAAAAATGCTCGCACTGCATTCAGTTAAGTTAAGAAAAAACTCTTATAAAGGTAGAGATTATTATAGATTCATAGGAAAACTTCTTGGTAACTTTATGATGATAATCTCCAACTTTTTATGAGTTCGTAGTGATATACTGCCTACCTATTTTACATCGAGTATGTGAAATACGATATCGCCCATATTATACGTAGGTTACACGATCAATTTCATCAATCAATCTGATCCATCAATCTGGTTAACGACGCGAAACTGATCGTCTAACCCACGGATTGATGGACTGTTTTTTTTTATAAGATGTACTTTTTATAGCCATCAATGTGTCTGTAAATCAATCAATCTATAAATCATCAGATTGATGAGAAACTCGTAGTGTAACCTACGTATTAGACTAGGAACATCTGACATTTCATTATCAATTGTGGTTTTTATATGCCGCGGCCGCATATGCGTAGTGCTTCGCGCTTCTGCGTGTATTGGACGATCTGCGTGTATCGTCCAATAGTATCGTCATTCGTCTCATAGCACGAAGCTTCGGACGATAGATGCAGGTGCGGCCGGGCCGTTAGAAAATGTTTCAATATGACAAGTTTTTTGACACGGGGTCAGTGACCGCTACCGCCTCTATTAATTTTCATACACAATAGCTGCAGGCATAGCATGACCACCACATAACCACCATAGAAACGGTTTCTTTCTAAGGAATAATAGACAAAGTGACAGTTCGACAAGACAAAGTGACAGTAAAGACAATGGAAATCCGCCATTTTGTCGATAAAATCTGTCAGTATGTCGATTCTTTCCCATATCTGCTGTTGTTATGCTAGCCCTACTGGATAGTAACTGTAGTGTGATACAGTCAGCTAAAAATTCACTAATTGTTTTCAGGTGAATGTAGACCTGGACTTGGAGATAGTGCAGTCCCTGCAGCACGGGCACGGCGGGTGGACGGAGGGCATGTTTGAGTGTCTCAGCACAACCGGCACAGTGGTCGGTATAGACGAGGACCACGATATAGTGGTCACCTACCCCAGCGGCAACAGGTGGACCTTCAATCCCGCTGTTCTCACAAAGGTATTGTTCATAAATTCTTAAAATAAGTGTTTGTGCTAATTACAAATCTATCATTTCTTAGAAGACGTTGTTTGTGTTCCTTATGCTTGTATAGAAGTTATATTAAAGCTATATTAAACAAGTTAGATTATTATACACTGCTATTTGCTTGTTTAAACAGGGTGCAATTAAACCTTCCTGCCAAATTTGGATATATTGATCCTTGATAAAAATAAAAATACACGTATTTTTTCTTTTTTAATCACTCAGTACTAAAATGTTGAGAAATAGCTAAAGTTATCCTACAAAACACCACAAAATATGGACGCCATGCGACGCCCCGCCCTCCCGCTACGTATTTCATTGATAACAATAATTCTTGTTAATATCATAAGTTGCGAATTTTCCCTTCATACTTTGATGGGCTTAGGACCGTCAAAATGCAAAGCGCATATTATGTAGGTAATGTTTTTAGTATTTGTTGTTATAGGGGCAACAGATCTGTGAAAATGTCAGAAGTCTAACTATAGCAGTTCTCGAATTACAGCCTGGATAAACACAGACAGACGGACAGACATCGAAGTCTTAGTAATAAGGTCCCGTTTTTATCTTATGGGTACGGAACCCTAAAAAGGTAACTGCTCAAATCCTTAGAACTACAGACCAATAGCTATAACCTCTCTCTTCTTGAAGATAATGGAATCCATTATCAATAGCCAGCTCCTTCGATACTTGGGAGACCAGGGATCGCGTTCGGGATTAGCGACAAACAGTACGGGTTCCGTTAAGGTCGCTCGGTTGGCTACATACACACATACACATTTATACACACATGCATACATACATACAATATACATACATACATAAATAATATACATACACATTCTAGTACTCTGGTGCAGCGCAGTGGGGTAATAGTTGCTTCATTGTTAACAGGTGTGCAACATAAGCGCGTCGACGTCGAGCGGCGCGGCCGGCGGGGGCGGTAACAGTGGCGGGTTCGTGGTGGGCGACCTAGTGCAGGTGTGCGCCGACCAGGAGCGGGTTAAAGCGCTGCAGCGGGGGCACGGCGAGTGGGCTGAGGCAATGGCACCGGTTAGTCTCACGTATAACGTAGTAGAGAAATTGATGTAGATGGTTGATACTTTCGCAGAGAATCCATATCCATACTTCCATACTAATATAAATGCGAAAGTGTGTCTGTCTGTCTGTCACCTCTTCACGCCGAAACCACTGAACCGATTTTGCTGAAATTTGGCATGGACATACTTTGAATACCGGGAAAGGACATAGGATACTTT
>DWQO01000036.1:0-17908 GCA_018236845.1 Plebejus melissa
TAAACCTACGCGTCAGTAATGCCGGACGCGGGACGGGAGCGTCTACAACGCGAAACGCGAAGTTGTAGACGCTCCTGCTTCGCATTCGCTTCGGTCGCGTAGGTTCGGGAGCTACCTCCGAGTCACGAGCCACGCTCACACTAGACTACGGAGGCGTTAACATAATATAATATTGTTAACATAAACATAACGATCTACATTGCTAATCTACAGAGGACTAGTACACGCGCACCACTCGATAAAAATGAATAACAATTTAAACTGTGATGCCACTGGCTGGTCTACTAGTCTACACTGCTACTTTACAGCAGCAGCAGTAGGCGACACTTACCTCATCGGAGGAGTCGCTGCCGTCTTCGACGTCGATACGGCGACGCGGGGGCGGGCGCGGGGGGTTGTTGACGTTGGGGGCGTTGGGGGCGGCGGGGGCGGCAGCAGGGGCGGTAGCAGGGGCGGTAGCAGGGGCGGTAGCGGTAGCGGGGGCGGCAGCGGTGGCGGCGGCGCGGGCGGCGGCGGACGAGGAGGCGGTCTCGCGGTCCCTCGCGCTGAGGCCGGAGGGCCCCGGGTTGTTGGACGCGCTCGACATGAACACCCTCCCGTCGCGATACCTGACACACCACAAACGATCATAATGATGATGATTATAATTTGTTGTACTATCACAGAGACAGAGGACTTAATTCATAGGCAGATGGAGGGCCATAAGTAATTTGGTCGCATTATGTCAAACCCATCCGACAGATCACAACTTAGGGCCAATTCAGACCGCAACACGACGAGGCGAGGTAAGACGAGGCGCGGTGTGGCATTTTGTATAGATTTGACATATTTCTATTGCGCGAGGCGACATACCGATCTGTTAATTCAGTAAAATTATTAAGAAATGCATCTACGCATCGCGTTGCGGTCTGAATGAACCCTATCATTGAATAGACATAATCCGAACGAATGACGTAGTTCCGTCAATTACTGCCTATGAATCAATTTCTTGCATGGTACAAAGTATAACTGTTACACAAAGTCTAGCTAAACTAAGTGATAATACATAAGGGAGATGTGTGAGTCACCTGTACAGAGTTCACTGCAAAAGTACTAAAAGTGTAACTTTGATTTTACTTTTGTATAGGAAAATCCATGACACTACACGTAGCGCTAGCCGAAACATATCATATATTTTTTCACAGCGCTACAAGTTTTACAGTGAACTCTATATTATAAGGAACACATACACATAAAAGTTATGTTACTACTTAGTTTTGTTACACCCTGTATACATTCTTCAAAATATATATTTATCCTTTATAATATATTTTTTCCCTTATTAAGGGCCTGTTTCACCACTTCCTGACAAGTGCCGAATAGGCTATCCACCACTTAAATTGACAGATAGAGTATGGAGAATCTGTCCTATTTTTATTTTATTTTATTCAAAAGATACACCAACAACATATTGTGACAACATTCAAAACTTAAAACTAGTACATTTTTGTTTCATACTAACACGATTAGTTAATTACAGGCGTATGCAACTTTTTAGAGGTATAATTAATTGCTCCTTACATTAAAAATAAGTTTAATTAAAATGTGTTATAACAAATTCTTAACTTACTATGTTTCATTTAAATCACAATTAATTAAAATAACTAATATTTATTTTAATTTCATTATAAAAAAACAATACAATAATTTTTTTTTCAGAATAATGACATGTAGCGAGATATCATACGTAAAAACAAAATACATTAATAATAATAATACAATCAAATTTATGTAAGAATAATAAATACAAATAGTGAAATGTCATAGGTTACAACAAAATACATTAGCAATAATAATAATACAATTAAATTTATGTCAGAATAATAAAAAAGTTGTGGATAGCCTATTCGGTACTTTATTATTAAGTGGTGAAATAGGCCCTATTTATAAGTAAACGCGTACGCAGTCTTTGTCGCTGGGCTGGTTCCCTAACCGGTAGAACGCATCATGTAGAATATGTTCGGAAATATTTTATTAAAAATTAACTCTGAATAAAATATTTGGATTATGAAACCGTACGTCTTGCATTAGCCCTTTCCTTGAACATAATATTGCAATGACACGTTTGAAACGACCTCAGTAATTGACTGCTAAATTGTAATTAAGTGATGATCATGATATTATCACGAACACGTCTTCTATGTGATCACTGATCATCCATATAGTTAATATACCTAGTGGAATAGAGAAACAAAGGCCTGAGCAAGCGAGATGTCACTATCAGTTACACTGCGTGGTAAAAAGAGACATGACATGACAGCAGAACTAATTTTGACGTCCAGTCGGCACGTATCGGCACATTGACAATTTAATCTCAATAGAATTTATGTTCAATCAAAGTGTATACGTACACATATTTTTCACACAGATGAAAACCTATTTCGGTTTCGTTTGACAGCTCGAGATTGTTGCTCTATTCCGCTAGGAATATTATTAACTTTATGTGATCACCAGTAGTTTGTAAGAAGGATGATGATGATGATTTTTATTGCCCACTTTTATATTTTAATTAATGTATAATTTATATGTTTTCTTTGTTAATTAATTTTCCTTTTGACATATAGCTAATTGTTTTGCTGGAAAGCGCTCTTCCCTCGCGAAAACAGGATGTGATGAAAAATATCTTCTTTATATCGCTTTGAATCGTCCAAAAAAGTAAAACGTATTTTAATTTTACTTTTTAATAGGGAACACATAATATTAATTAAAGCGAACAAAGTGTTATTGTTAAAAATAGTAGTGAAATTATTTTTATAACAATTAGTACGAGACCTATAAACGTACCTGTTGTAGTCATGCAGTTTTGTTATTTGTTCGACCCAGTGCGTTTTCACTCAAACAACAATTGGTTAGGTACATACATTAATGTTGCCTAATAGGAGAATCATAATGCACTATGCAGGCAAAGTTATCGGGAAACGGGGAACGGGGAACGAATGAGCACTAAACTATCTCCCAAACAACGATTTCCGGTATTTTCATCCATATTCCGCGGCACGAGTCGCGAACTCGCGAACCAGAAGTTGGACAGCAATTTGAACTATTGAACGATCAACGAACATCAATTATTACATATTACATATTATCTACAATAATTATTACATATCTTTTATAGAACGTGCGATAAATTACTGCATTATCAAAACATTTTTAAAGTTTAAGTGATTAAATATCAAGGTACAGAATCATATTACTATAAATACAAATGTACATAATTTAAGTTTTGTGCCTGTGCCTAGTTTAGTTAGCTTTTATTTGTTCATAAAGTTTTTAATACGTGAGGTAGATAAAATAATCCGAGCGGCTAAATCTGGTGAAGATAGAGGACTGAATCTTGAAAGCATGCCACTCAAAGTGTGATGGCTCTATTACGTAGTTGGATTTTCGGAGAAATGCAATTAACTGCCTGTGTCAAAGCTTTAGCGCCGTGCCGTGAGTAGTGAGTGCTACACTTACTTTCATCTGGGCCTAGATTACCTGTAGCAGTAATTTTTATTGCTACTACCGTAAAGTAGCAATAGTTGTTGCTGCTACCGTTAATTATAAATATATGCCCGGCAGACGAACCAATTATTATTGGTTCGTCTACCGGGCAGCTACGCCGGCCGTATGCTGTCGAATCTATCGTCACTTTTGGGTATATTAGACCTATGGTTACAATTTACGTGACTATAATTATTACTTTAGTACAAAACTGCTGCACGCGAAATACATGTAATTAGCATCAGCTACCTCAACTCGTCTCAACATCACCCAAAGGTAGGCTGGAGGAAAATACCTAAAGGCATTAAGCCCGCTTTTGTACCTTGATATTGTATGCAAAAAATATAATAAAAAATACGTTTCGTAGATACATAGATGTTAACAGGATGTGCATTCCCTGTCCCCTACGGCATCACTCGTATAAATATAACAATTATACTTGACTATAACGTAATGAGTATTGCTATAATTAAAGTCTTCAGTAAATAAAATTTCAGTTATTGTTAAATGTATCCGAGTGTATTAGAGCCATGATATTAATATGCATTGTTAGTATATAGTGTAGAAACTAATTAGTGGTAACTCACGTGGTATAGATGTTGTCGTCGGAGACGCTGGCGGTAGGACGCTGGCGGTTGCGTTGGTTTCTGCGACCCGCGGCTGACATTATGTACGCCCACATCTGGTCGCTTACAACGTGATCTGAAACGAGACAGTGTTTAACATCGCGAGAAAAATAACGTAAGCAGTCACCCGTGTCACGGGGGCTCACTCGTATGCGAGGCCTTTTCGCTGAAGATAATTATTTATGGTCGTATAAACATTTTCAAATACTCGGTATATTTGAATCGGAAAGGGAAGACTACGTTTGAAAATTCGAATTCTTTCTTCGATAATTTATCACTCGTTCAGCGCGACGGATCTCGTCAATACATTTTGGCTCCGCGCCCTTTCATCATCCTCAGCTAGGTTATTGCCCTCAAAGGACGATTCAGTAGTGACTGTCCAAGCATGGGGCGATGCTGTCTATCCGAGGCAGGTAATTTATTTGATGCCTGACTCTATATCTGAACTGAAATGCTATAATACGACTCGAGGTGGTACAGAAATAGATTGCAATCTCAGATGTAGGGCGGTAGTCGGTACACTCCTGACATTTAGAACTCGAAGTCGACTCCTCCCCAGTTTATAAACGTTAAAGTTAAAGTCAGTCAACTGATAGCCAATATGTCCGCACGGAAATACTATCATAGTTACAAATGTATACTACATTCACAGTAGGCTGATGTTTGTTTTACAAAATATAACTTAGTGCCTACTATAATTAACCGACTTCTAGTTTGATGTATAAGAGATTTAGCTAAAATAATCTTGTTGTAATAACCATAATATATCATTTTGATTTACCATTTCAAAGTAGCTATTACATAATAATTTTGCTTGTAATAAAAATGAAACTACTAGCTAAAAAATAATAATCTAATGACGTTGCGTCGGGTAATGAAAAGCGTAGCATCATCCGTAGCGATCTGCTACGATTGCTACGACGCGTAGCAGTCGCCGTAGCGGTGCTACGACCACCACTCGCTATGCTACGCGTCTGTAGCATAAAGCATTTGAGAAAAATAACAATATTTTCCTTTATATAATAAAAATAATTCTTATTATTTCTAATACGGATAGCTCGAATGGAATAAGAAATCGGCTATGTGCGAGTCGGACTCCGTATAGCGAAAGTATGCAATAATTGTATTTTTCATATTATGAGAGCCCCTTTCATTATATTTAATTTAATTGTGTTATCAAAATCTTAATATATAAAAATGAATCCATATTCACGTGGTCACGATATTGTCATCATCGTCGATATCACGCCTGAACGGCTGGACCGATATTCTTGGGATACTTTTTGTCCCAGAAAATGTACGGTTGCAGCACAGTAAATTTTTATGGTTGAATTTTATCATTGTTAAGACAGGACAACATCTGTCGGGTCAATTAGTATAATATAATAATTAATCTATAAGAAAGTCTAGCTATAGCGCTTCAGCTATAGCTCGGAGACAGACAGACGGACAGATATAGAAGTCTCAGTAATAGAGCCCATTTTTTAGGTTTTACACTTTGGGTATGGAATCCTAAAAATACTGTAACCCGCTTATAAACGCATTTACTTTTATGACTATAATAATAATAATAATAATAATAGTAATAGTAACTTTATTTCAGGCGGCAGGCCAAATATCCCATATTATTGAAGTCTAATAGTTACAGGCTATATTACAATAATAATATTAGCTGTCAATAAAGTCATGACAGGCGGGTCTAAACGTAGACACGCGTAAAAGGTGTATTTATATTTTCTTTGTACTTTCACAGATAACGCTTATTACATTTGAAATATTGTCACCTTGCACATTTTTATCTCGAATTAATAAAGTTTTCATATTTTTTATTATGTTTAAAAAATTTCATGACTTTCTTGACAGACTATATTAATATTATATTGACTATTAAAAAAATAAGTATGTTAGTACACAATAATAAAATAGCACTATAGTCTAAATTAAATCTGCTAAGCTGAAACAAACTGCAAATACGGTAACTCGGGGGTGAATTACCAGCGGCGTGGCAGTTTCCGTACTAATTCTATATCTAAGCGACAGCGCAGCTGTATCGTGCCGACTGCCGACACACTCCCAGCGACCGGATTACACCAGTACCTCCAAAACTGACATGAGTGGAAGAACGCAAAAACTATAATTAAATAGCTGTTGCCGTTTCTTGCACAAAATATGGAGGCTTTAGGGCTGGAAAAATAATTTTAAATATAAAAATGGTGCATTTTACGTGTAGCCAGATATATTAGCCAAGTGATGATTTTGTAATATACGGATATTACAAAATGTTACTTATAGTGTTCTTCCACTCGCGTCTTTAACTGTTTTGCTGCTTCCAAAACAAAACTGGGGCGACACAATATACTCTAGCCAAGTGGAGGCGGATACTATCAGAGAAGTTGATTCTTGGACAGGTGATGATCACCTTATTTAGTCGGGTTACGCACTAAAATCATGCTCCACCTGGGTGTTGCATAATCCGTTCAAATTATATAGGCTCACCAGCTGCTTATGAATAATGATTCACTTTTTTATTAATATCTGGTATTTAAGTACTAACTCATATTATAATGCGCCCTTTGAATCGCGCCCTGACAGTATTGCTGCCAGTGCGATGTAATAGCAGATCAAAATATTTAACTGGGCCGTTATATACAGACTAGAACTTAAGAACGCATCCATAGTTCAGCTTGTCTAACGTAAGATTTTTAACAAAAGTTTCCTTTAAGGGCATCGCGTAGAAATAGAGAAAGTTTAGGAAGCCGTGAGTTAAAATTAAGTGGGTATAATTTAGCACTTAAGTTAATTATTATAAAAATATAATATTTTGAGGCAACATCTTATTGTACTTTGAACAACCAATATAAATATGCCTTTGATACACTCGTGCAAGTCACAAAATCTCCTCTTGGCCTCCCCCTTCTATGGGTGAAGTAACAAAAATTAAATAAGGCGTAGGATTCTTAGTTTATTATATTATTGGCTCTCTATGGTTTAATTTGTAACATCATACGTCTAGTATTAATGTGAAAATCTTTAGATCTGGATTTAAATTTAATTTAATTAACTTTATATCATCTAAGTGCGGCCCGATCCTTCTCAAGTCACAACTGATGTGACACAAACTTCAGGTCTACTCCCGCGAGACTTAACCGCCGGTTAACCCCAAGTTACACGTGTGAGTTAACCAGCTCTTGTAACGGTGGTTTACAGATGTATTACATCGACAAATAATAATATAAACTAAGCTGGTAGTAATCTCATTGTAATATAAACCCTATAATATCTTGTGTCATCAAATGATAAAATATGTAAAAGTGTGTCTGTCGGTCTATCTGTTACCTCTGCACGGCCAAACCGTTAAACCGATTTTTTGAAATGGAGATCACTTTAAGTCCTATAGCTAAGGGCATATAAGTATACTTTTCTTCCCGCAAAAATGTACGTTTCCCACGCGACAAAAATAAGGCGACAACAACGGCATCTAGTAGTATATAAAATAAAGACTTTTAAGGCACTTCTCGTGTTGGATAACGATGATTGCCACATCGTCATGCCATGTTTCCGGTTTGATTATTATTTAATGAAGAGAATGCAGTTATTCCACAAACAATAAACAATAAGCCAGACTTCTGGTAGTGGGCGAGCGTATTGTTGCGGTGACTTACAAACTTCTGGACACAAGTCCTAGGTAAACTTAAGTACCAGCTTTAGTTCCAAAGTTATTAACCCTCCGTGAACACGTGGACGAAAGTTGCGCGCCGAACCACGTGGGGTTTCGCAAACACCAAGAATTATCTTGGCCAGGAGTACGCAATTTGTACTCCTTTGTGTGTCTAATACGGAGGAGGTTGGAGGTTTGGAGGAGCAGCCTTGTTTTAAAAACGGAAATTACTTATCAGAGGCGCATTCATCATCATAATCACTACCTTCACATCATGCATCATCTCAGTATGATCCTGTGGGCATGGTAGTTTTACCTATTCTTCACAGCAAACGCTCTCGTTTTCTCTTTAAAAGTTATGAGGATTTTTGTATGTATCCTGACTTCTAAGTTCTAGTGCACAGAGGGTTAGTATACCGTTCCTTCGAATCGTCGATAGCGACTGTAAAGCCGACATATTTCCGGGTAATATACGGAGCTTAATAATAGTTTACGTACAAACTACCGAAGTTAACTGCACTTTGAATTTCATAGCGAATAGCAATACAAGTTATCAGCCGAATGCTAAGTTTGAAAGTTATCGGAAAGTACTCAGATAAATGGCGTTTATTTTGTCGACAAACTCCGAGACAAGCGTCACGAGATTGAAATCGATCAGACATCGACCCCGATCCTGCGATTTTAATCCAGCATCAAGCTTTTTGCAATATTTTATTCTTCTTGGTATTGTAATTAGAGTAGCACAAAGCTGAAGACTATTTTCTTCTTGAAATGCGAGTAAAGAAGGTAGTAGACTACTGGGTTTTTTTAATAATTGAATTTTCAATTATTTAAATCGCACAGTTCAATCTTGCAAATTAAATCAAATAATTATTCTATTGAATAATAATTGACACAGAAAAAAATATCAGAATTATGTGAAAGTTAGTAATTATAGTAAAATGATATTATGCACAAAGAGTCTCTCACTCCGCGCTTCAAATCTAGGATTTACAGCTATGAATGAATTAAATTAAGAGTCATTTATGCTAAACGCGTGACTGAAAGCCATGTTTTGTTTTCCAAACTGAAATCCATGAAATTTTCGAATAAAAACAATTTTTTTAATGAATAATTAAGATATACTTAGAGTAATAATTATACACAAAACGTCTTCATATTTGACAAAAACTGAATCGTTGTGCGGAATGCGGATATAATTATTTATCCTAATATAATTTTATATAAAATTATAGGAGGTATTTAGTTACTAAACGACACAGTACATGAAAATTACCGCTTGAAAGTACAAGAAAACAACTGCGTAATGAAAACCACTTTAGGTCAAAGTGTTTTCAATTACGCAGTTGTTTTTGAGTATTCTTTATTGTTTCAACAATAAGTTTAAGAAGTGGAAGCCACACAATATTGTGGAAAAATATGACGCACACTCGCCCACAGTTGTGAAGTACCTGAAGTGTTCTTAAAAAGTTAGGCACGATATAAGTGCATTGTCTCGACCGGACAGCATTATATAACCCACTACGCACTGAATTTCGCCTGCTAAATTTTTAGAACCATATCTTGCAGGCGATGTAAAGCAAATCTGCATATACAACAACAATTTAATATTATCAGGGAAGGCCGAAGGATATTGATTCATAGGCAGAGATGGCGGACCTACGTAATTTAGTCTTGTTAACATGTCAAACCCAGCCGACAGATTACGACCAACTTTTAATTGACGTAAACCAACCAAAGTATATATACCGTCCGTCCATTAATTTCAATGGTGGTTCGGATTACCGGAACACAATGCCCAAAAGCTGAAAGCAACTTTTATAGAATTATTTTAAACGTAAAGGTTTTTTTACCTAAAGCTACTTAAAGCGTTAAGATTATGTTCACATAAGTAGCCGTTTCTATCAGATCCGTCTCCGAAGACACATTCAACAAAAATACTTTCTTACGAGATTATGTTATTATCTCGTGAGAGAGTTTTTTTTGTGAGTTTGTTTTCCTCCAGATCTTGTAATCCCTGTCCGGATATCCACACGTTTGGGGCTCAATTACTCATGAAGTTTTCCAGGAAAACGTGTTAATCTATTCATACCTGCACCGATAAAACCTGTCTGACAATATTAAGTAATTAGTGATTACCTTTGCATTTCAACATCACTGAAGCAATACTTTGATGATTTTAATGATGTTATAGAAATGCTTTGCATCCCCGAAATGGACATAGGATAGATTCTCGCTCGTTTGTATCTCCACTCTAGTTAATATAGAGACATACCAAGCAGTTCATGTTAAACATACGTAATGTAAGTTTGTTTATAGTTAACTTAAACAAATATATAGCGCGAGTTTGTAGCTGAATACTAAGCGCAGAACGTTACCGTATACACTTTTATTCCATTCCATTGACTCGTTTTGTAAGAGCATACTCAATTTATTATTTAAAAAATATAACATATCGTTATATACTTTACATATCAGTGAAGTAAATTCGTATTGCCTAACTTAACCGTTCACAATTTTAACTATCCAACTATATTATATTAAATTATGTGATCGAAGTATCCAAGCAAATAAAATGCTTCTGCGACTTCCTATGTTACAATTATTGTGAGATATGCGTGGTAGCCGCAAAGAAAGATCTTTCGACCGAGCGAGGTGGTATGGTCGGTCAGGCTGGAGCCCACGTGATACACTCCAGCCATCATAATATTAATTTATACACCAGAATACAAAACTTCGATAGCGCGATGCAGGATTCTGGCGCTTGTTGTGAGTACCGACACATTTGTAATTCACATTTTATGGGTCTCCAAAGGTTAAATTGTTATCTTCATAATATTATACAATACAAAGGTGACTCACTGATAAAGTGATCTATCAACGTGTGCGTTGATGTATTGCCTAAACCACTGCACGGATCGGGCTGAAAGGTTGATGTTAAGTTGATGCTAAGGGGATGAAATAGGGGATAAAAGATTGTAAGAATATAATAATACTTTTTAACACGAGCGAAGCCGCGAGCAGAAGCTAGTTTATTAAATAAGTTAATATTTTTGTGCTAACGCGGCTGTGTTTAGCACTGGCGAGTCAAATGGGAATATTTTTCAAGCCAAGTTTGTTAGGTAATTGCTTTGAAAGTATATTTTTGTAATTTTTGAATGTTTTAATATAATACGAGTTTAATATTATTTACATATTTTCTCTTTGAAATCTACTTTTCCTTCAAAATTACTATTACCTACTCTTTGAATTAATATCGTAGGCTAGCTACAATTATTATTGTTAAATATTTTCCAAAGTGCGCGATAACCATCCATCCACGACAACCATCGAAGGACAATGCCAGGTACCAATTTGAGGACGCGACTCCAGTGGATAATATTTCACTTGGTCTTTCTTTAGCTTAGATTTTTTTGCAATTAAATACAACGTAATTTTAATTTAACGCTAAAACGTAATATTATTATACACCTTAGTAGATGAAACTTTCCGATACTGAGTCAGCGCAATCAGTGGCTAAGAAACTTTGTTGTAATAATTTGAAATCAGCCAAAACTTTAAAGAATTTTGTACCACCTCAAAAAGAAGTTTATATTTCGTAAGGGTTACTTTGCTGAGGCTTTTTTATTTACACAATCCATACTAATATTATAAATGCGAAAGTGTGTCTGTCAGTCTGTCAGTCTGTCCGTCTATCTGTCTGTATGTTACCTCTTCAAGCCCAAACCGCTGAACCAACTTTGCTGAAATTTGGTACGGAGATACTTTGAGTCCCAGGAATGGACATAGGATACTTTTTGCCCCAGGAAAATGTACGGTTACCGCACGATAAATGAGTTTTGGCATCACATAGTTACGAATAATTTGTAACGATTGTAGTTACAGCATCGACTGTTTGTCGAAGGTTTTTTCGCCCCGTGCATGAGCATGTTCAGCTGTTCTCGTTCGGGTACACACCCCGACCTCCTTATGAGGGCAATTACATCGTAAACGTCGTTCGGCTTCTGCTCACATCGCCGCACGATGCTCTACTATACAGTCTACGTCACGCCGAGCAATTCCGATGGCCCCAATCACACAGCTGATTTACAAGCGCTTTCAAGTCGTAGCAAACGAAAATTTCCTATATGAGTTTAGATATTTTTTCATTCACTTCATTTCTTCTTCGTAGCTCCACATAATGTATTTAAAGTGAATATCGATTGAATTTAAACTTTTTTTATTTGACTTCAACTACAACAATGATTAAGAGATCCGGCGCAGGCCAACCCGAAACATTCTGTTGGCTAAAGATACCCATATCCAATATAATTAAAAATTAAAAAACTCCTCATAAAGTCATAACTCTTGCCGAAATCATGTACAACGGGGCGAGCGGACGGAGAGATTTGAAACGCTCCGAATTTGGGTCTGTTATTCTGATCGGTGTCAGAGTGTGATAAGGTCGCGCCAGCATCCCGCGGGGGGAAGCTGTGGGGGAAGCTGGGGGGAAGTGGGGGGGGGGATTAAACGATCGCTTTCTCCCTTTTTATGAATTAATCTTTGATGTTTCAGGTTTGCTTACCGCGAAAACTCGTTTGTTTTTTGTCACATCAAAAGCTTTCTTCGTCGCAAATTCAGGTTTTCCTTCAAACGCTAAGGTACTGTTCTTTGTATTTTTGGGTATCGCGTCTGCTGACATTTTAATTTCTAGGGTTTTGTACCAAACTGAACCCATGCAAGATCACGCGTTTTACTGATTTTATATCAATTTGTTTTAAAGGTTCATTTTCTCATTGGGATAAAATTAAAACTGTTAGGTTTTATTAACCCTCATTCTGGTCAGTTACCCATAAATATGGAGTACAATATTAAAGTGAGGTAAGCCACTGTAAATGCAATTGAAACTTTGTTCAAACTCCCGCGCCCTGCACCCCGCACCGCCCACCCTGCTCCTGTGCATTGTTAATGTTGATGCTGTTTGCTTACTTTACAGGTGACTTTTGTATTGTGTAAAGCCGTACGCACTATTCAGGTTTCTTTATACTTTTAAAGACTTATAGCATTTCGACACCGCAATTCATTAATAAATCATAGCTGAAACCGTATAATGTTTTCCGTTCATTCGCTGAACTTGTTTAAAAATTAATTTCATCATTAATCAATTATTCATCAATTATTATTTATTATTGAACGTGTCCCAATCTCGTTTATTCGCTGAACTTGTTTAAAAATTTAAAACTACCAGAAGATTGATCAATTATTTATATTTATTATAACTCGTGTTTCTAAACGTTCTAGCGGCTTGAATAATAATTATGCAAGATACTGCGAGTGCAACCAATTTAAGGACTTTAGTGTATGTTGCAGCAAAACCATTTTGTCTATATTATGACTATTTACAGAGCTCTACGGAGGTCACACCGTGGTGTCGCTGGACCTCCGAATTCACAGTTATAATATCCTCAATTTCCAATTTATCTGAAAAGCTTCTCTCTGCATATTCTGATTAATTAAATGTAATGCGAGTCAAAATCATGTTCAATGTTATGTGAATATACAACGCACAGGTTTTGTATAAAACATAAATTAATATTTCACGAGAACCGTTCGAGAATTAATTAAATATTTGCAATATTCAAAATTATACGCGCAAATGATTTTTGTAAATGTAATACAAATATAATGATGCAAAATTTGAGTAGATACTGCAAAACGTATCTTTAAAACGATGATGTGCTGGGCTATTTCTAATTGACACGCAAAAGAAAGTAAACTATTTGATCGATGGAAGAATAGTGAGAAATATATTTTGTTTCACTATTCAAGTTAATTGAAGAGTAACCGACTGTTTGAAAAACTCGAGCACACGCGTCCACACGTGCGAAGTGTGGGAACACGTGTTTTACATTAATATCGAGATAAAATAAACTGCAGTCTCTACACAAGAGGACGTGTAGTTATGACTAACATGAGTGTTATTAATTAATTAATTGGTCTCCTGTAAACTGTAAGGTCGCATAAAAATGTTTGAGTACTCTGTACTGTAGGTATATAAAAAAAACATTGCTAGTATTTTCAATTAAAATATAATCTCTCAAATCGTAATACGATTCTATTGAGAATATACTTTTGAATTCTAGAAATAGACTGCATTTTCTAACTTAGCGTTTCCATTATACGAATCGTCTTTAAGCTCTGGCGAGCTTTAAGCTTATTCTACAAAAGGTTCAGGAGCTTAAAATTCTAATTAGCCACGTCAAACGTTTTTCACAACGGCACTGTGAGAATATGCATATTATTTGCTTTTAATGCCGTATGAGAGCGTGGCCTGGGAATAATGACTTTAGATATTGCCGAAGAAAATCTGATTGCGTTCTTGTGAGGTCTAATACCTAAGTGGGGATATTTTAAAATTATATTTTTAAAACCTACACAGTACACACCCGTATGGTTATAATATGATAGTTTAATCCGAAATAAACAGACAACCTAACATAATAAGCATAACTTTTGATTCTATCTCTATATTAATAACATAGAGATAGAATCAAAAGTTATGCTACAACTGCCTGCTGCAAAAAGCTGGCCTACAACACAAGTTCCAAATAATATTATGATGCGACTTTGCAATAGCCTTCTCACAGGATATTTTATATTTTTTCAATCTGTATACTCGTCCTAAACAAGTTTGCCATTTCTCGAGTCTAGTAAAGTGTACTACGAAATTATTTAAATATGTATAAGATAATATTATTATATTCTATTCAGTGTAGTCCTATCTAAGGTGGGTTGTTAGTAGATTTTCCTTGAAATTCTCCTCCGCAGTTGTATTACATAAAATATATAATATTTTAAAAGCTGCTTAGCTCCTTCAGCACCTCTCGACACTTATTTGAATACTCAAGTGCCTCTACAGCTGCGATCTACGGGTTGTTTAACATTTTATTTACGTAAAATATCGAGTAAGAAGATTAATGATCAGTTACAGGTACCTATAAAGGTAAAACATAAAACAAGATTTCAAAACAAATAAAAAAGTGTTAGGTTAGGGTAATTCCTAATAATTATGCAAGACCTAGTATATTGTGACAAATTCAAGAGAAATTATTTATATTATATATATCACATCGTGAACGTGATGTAGGACGTAAGGTTGATATAATATGCGGACAGAAGCCACGGAAGACGTGTAATTCGCGTCTCCGTCCTGCGCGGAAGTAGAAACACGGTCGGGTTTTAGTGAGTACAGCTGCGGCCACTACCATCTCTTCGGCCGTAGCAACTGAATATTTTTACACTCGAAGCATTACCGATTAGTGATTATCTCAAAATAATCTATCGTTTTGAATTATTAGGAACACGATGTGTGATGATGATCGTTGTAACACGTGGTGTGCGTTACAGTTTGTAAGTTTAGGGTCGGTGGTGGTAAGGTCGTCCCTCGTCACGGCGACACGTTACACGACGCAGCTCGGAGCCCGATTGAATTATACACGATAGCCTATCTCTGCTAGCTACACCGCGCCGCCGGCGATGCTCGGACTAATCTAGTTTCATCGTACCAATTTTGAAAGCCATTTTCGTTACACGGGTGAAATTTTCAAAGCTGACATAGGTTCAGAATTTTGCGATTCAGGGTTTTATTTTTATAGATAGGTAAAATCGGTAAAATCGGTCAATACTACTGTATATTTGTACTTATACTAATTATAATATAAGTACAAATATACACTATAATATAATATATAATATACTAATATAATACCTAAATGTGAAAGTGTGTCCGTCTAACTGTCTGTCTATCTGTTAACTCTTCACTCGATTTTATTGAAATTTGGTACGGGAATACTTGAGTAATGTACAATATAATAATATGTATACAGTAATAATATTGTGTTCTATACATGAGTACTGTCCTTTTTATTTTAATTTCATATTTCATGGACAGACTACGCGACCAGCGAGATAGCAAATGCCGTATATTCATGTGCTTATCTGAACTATCCTTTGAAATAACGCAAGACTCGACCAACCTTCGAGTTAAGAGCCATGAGCCCAATTAGTAGTTACGTAGGTAGGGTACCAGTTAATAATACATAAGCTGCCATTGAAATCTAACTCTTCAGAAAACTAAAACTGGTCTCGAGTACGGATTGTGAAGAATAATTGAATTATCGTGTAGGCTAATTTGATTTGAGAAAGTATTGAGTGAGTGGAGTAGGGTTAAGTGGACAAGTCAGAGGATGACCTTACCTCCCCGGCACCCACGCCCAGTGCCCACCACTCGGACTTATAATCCGCAGCTTCGGGTTTTATAATTTACTTGAAGTGAATCTAAATTCGGATTTAATAAGAATTGAAAAAGCTAATTTGATTGTAAAGATAATATTTAAGTACTCTTTTAGCTTATTGCTTGTTCGAAATACTTACTTAGTAAGTAAAGAAATATAATAAAATGTACAAGATTTTATGATGTGAAATTGAGTTTTCCACATTGAATTATTCAACCATTTCATGTAATACTCAAACATTTCATATGAGCAAATCTAAGATATGGCCACATCTTACAGAAAATTGGAAAAAAATTCAATGCCTTTTCTTGTCTATCAAGCAATCATTGTAATGGTATAATCATAAAATGTATTACAACTTACAATGTAATATTTAAATAAGTTATAACTTATCATTGTATAATCATCAATCTCGCGAAAACGTCTGTCTCAGCGCTAACACGTCTCTGCTCATCACGTGGAAAACTGGAGTTTTCACGGCGAGGGACAGAAAAACAAAATGGAGTCGAGACAGTATTCTCAGTTGGGTTGTGGAACAACTATCAATCACTTAATCTGCTGCAAAAGGTTCTCTATTCTGTGATCCTGCGCGACGGAAATCGAATAAATTTGCGCCCACAAAAGAACATAAAACTTTAAAGGAATTAGGTAATCAGTTTGAGATCGTGTCTTGCCACGCCGATAAAACCAATGTCGTATTGTTTGAAACATATTAACTGTGACTTCCTTTTAAATAATTCTGCATAATTTTATATTGTGTTATTATTTTACAAGTGCACTTAGTAAACTTTTATTTAATTAGACTCTAAACGTATTGCAAGATGAATAATAAGACAAGTGGAACCTTTTCTAACTGTCTAATAACTCCACTTGTATGACAAGTTAAAGATAGGCTCTATCTGAGAGCCACAAATAACTAAGAATCATTATAGTGATGATAGTAACTTCAATCCATACTTCCATATTAATTAAATTTTATTTACTTCAAAAACTTTTTGCACATAAAATGTACACTTGTGGACTTAATATTTAATGTTAATTAAAATTCATTAATATTTTAATATTTTATATTATAAATGCGAAAGTGTGTCTGCCTGTCTGTTACCTCTTCACGCACAAACCGCTGAACCGATCGTGCTGAAATTTAGTATGAAGATACTTTGAGTCACGGGAAGGGACATAGGATACTTTTTGTCCCGGGAAAATGTACGGTTCCCGCGCGATAAACGAGTTTTGGCGCAACGGAGTTGTGGGCGTCATCTAGTATTAGAGATAAAACAATATCTATTTTGGTCCACAAAAATAATCTAAGCCAAGAATAAATAAATGTAATCCCACTCGTTTTATTTGTTATTTGTTGTATAGTGTGTACTGTGTATGTATTCGGTACACATGTCTCTGACGGAGATGTGTGTGTGGGTTCTGGTCGGATCTCATCACGACAGCGGCGATCGACTTCGCCCCGAACTAATGGCATCGGAACTGTTTTCCTCATCGCTAACTAATGCCGAGACGAATACCACAAAATGATTCGCTGCCTGAAAAGGTTTCCTATTACATTGTTTATAAATTAAATGTTGTAACTTGTTATTGTTATGTCGCGAACTGAAAATAAAAATCTGTTATTAATTATATACCTATCTACATATTCCAACTCGCCTCGGTGGTCTAGTGGTTTAGAGCGCGACTCTTGACTGGAAGGTCTTGGGTTCGATTGCCGCGTTGGAAACATGATATTTCCAAATTTAGTTAGGACAATGCAGGCTGATCACCCGATTGTCTGACAAGTAAGATGATTCATGCGTCGGATGGGCATGTAAAAAGTCGGT
>DWQO01000037.1:0-17684 GCA_018236845.1 Plebejus melissa
GGTCCACCAGTTTCGGAGCCTATTCGACTCAAACAAACAAACAAACTAAAAATCAAATCTTTCCTCTTTATAATAGTAGTGTAGAAGTGTAGATAGATAAAGTACATTCCGGTCGACTGAACATCAAATATTTCAACAATCGAATCCAAACATTCGAACCGCAACTCCTGAACTGTCTAAAAACAGCAAAAACACGAACGCGGTGAAAAGTTATGCCGATGTTGACTTCGGGATCAGCAAACAGTTTAGTTAAAGCTTGCTTACACTTCTGTTACAGTTTAGTTACAGCTAACACTTCCGTTACAGTTTAGTTACAGCTAACACTTCTGTTACAGTTCGTGTTACAGTTGTTACGGTCGATGTAACTCGAATGCAGATTTCTCTGCACCTATGCAAAACGAATTATCAAGCTTGGGCGTTCGAAAACTTTTATATAACAGAAGAGGAAATTCATGTCTGAAATGATGACGATATTAGACTATTCTACGCATAATGCGAAATATTCCGTTGTTGGTACTTAAATAACAAGGAACGAAGCTGCATTAAAATTTAAAATAGCAACTACGTATTACGATGGGTTGCAACTTGCACCAGAAGCGTTGTTATAGTTAAG
This sequence comes from Plebejus melissa, assembly GCA_018236845.1. NCBI lineage: Eukaryota > Metazoa > Arthropoda > Insecta > Lepidoptera > Lycaenidae > Plebejus > Plebejus melissa. Next base: position 614 of record DWQO01000037.1, read on the forward strand.
GTTAACGTCCATTACTGACTTTAACTAAAGATTTGACAGTTCACAATAACATTTTGTTATAAATAAGTTATAGTTGGTGCAACCCATCCTTAGGATAGTAAAAATGTACTCTTATGACTTAGGATAACAGAACAAGATATGCTTGCTTTGTTTGGGTTGTTGGTAACACAATATAAGTAATCAAATGTATAAAGAAATAGCCAAATAAGTCATCCAAAATTGCTTATACAGCGCCCAATGATGACAAAGCCATCAAATATTAACCTTTATGATTGGTGGTTTGTTTCCCCGAAGTCTACCTACGCGCCTCAGCCGGGGTGCGCTCACAAAAATATACTCGGAAGCGCCCTGACAAATGGTGGTCATTTGTTAAATTAATTATAATGTTACCTAGCCCTACTTCGCGTAACGCCATTTTGACACTATTAACTATTCTAACACCATACATAACCACTGGTACATGCAGGCTTCACCAATTAATACATGTCAAGGATAAACATCAACCAACTATTTCTGACAACGAGAAATATAGGGTTAGGAGAGAGGGTATTAATCAATAATATAAATACAATCTCTAAATAATTTCTGAATATTATACACGATTAAACCTATCTCATACCCCTTTCCAAATCAAATCAAATAATCTCAAATTTTATAACAAATGTCATCTACATCAGTTCAGCAGTAGGGATCAAGTTGTAGCAGACAGCCAGACAAGACACATTTTCGGATATTTATATTTTAAGCTTTGCTTCCGGACCCTAAACATTTAGGGGCTCAAATAATTCAGCGACTAAGACAATCTTCGATATAATTTTAAACAGAACCTCACGCCATTACTCATTAGTCGGGCCAAAAGCCATCTGGTGTCGACAACGCCTCGGCTTACGGCTAGCAGGTGCGGTCGCGGCACCAGACTAGTCTCATCGACATGATTAATAGTCGCAACTAAATACCCAACATATTATAGTTGCGACGAAATCGAAAAACGACCCAAACTAAAGTAGGTTGATAGTTCACACGTGGTTCACACTAATATTTCATTGGCATCTATACTTCATGCGACCTTCCGTTTAAGGTTCAACGGTCCAATATAATACACAAACGACTTTAAAACTGTTGTAATTGTACAGACATAGTAGCTAAATGCTTCTCATTCTCCAATTATTTCCTATTAATCAATTTCAATGTAAAATGATGAGACCCGTAACAAAAAGAATCCAAATAAACCTCAACATATATTTTTACTTTCATTATATTTAAATAATATTACTCCTAGACTGTAAAGCCACTATTACAGCGTATCGGACAAAGACCAATCATTGCACTACTTAAATGGTTGTATACATCGCGTGGATCTTAAGAAAATAGGATATAAGAAGTAAAAAACATTTCCTGCTTTCAGTAATAAAATACGTATGATGAAGAAATTTTTGTTTTTCAGTTGAAAGAAGCTCGCGCCAAAGCCTTACACAGATTGGCTATTAATTGCTTTCTGAATAAATAAAAAGGAAAACATAAGATGTCGTACGATCCGGAGACTATTTTGGTACATTCAAATTGGCCCTGTGATCTTCAACGCAATCGTAATACGCTAAACGTTTACAAAATATTTGAATGTCAAACGAAAAGTGGATTTCTACAGTAATAATTGATTGATAATAATAAATAAAAAATCAGAGTATAATAACATTTTAATAACACAGCCACATTTTACCACTTCTGACACCATCAAAGTAAGGTATGTACTTATGTAGGGTCTAAAATACTCACGGAATATATTAGCTATCTAACCTAGTACATAAGCTTCAGGAGGCCTTAAGTAGATCCAATCTCTATATTTCACAGTCCTAACCCCCCGGTGCGAGTGTCAAACGTTATAAAACCAGCGGAGAAGGCGCGGGTATGATGTCCCCATGCGTCGGGACTCGGGAGGTTTTACGACTCCTCGGCGCTAGGCGGACGAGGCTTTAGTACTTGTCACATCTTCGTGTAGGCCATGCGAAGAGGAATGAACAGAAATATAGAGTTAGTAATGTTAGACATAGAGCTCAGGACAATGGACATCGCCTAATGGAGAAGTCTTCGAGCCTCACGATTGGCGTTCAATTGGTATTCGAAACTAATTAGCGAGTCAACGTTGTCAACAGATAACCGTTGAGGCAATAAATAACCTCGCGGTGGGTAACCGGATCTTAAATGAACGACAATAATTGTGGATTCAATGCGCTTGTGGATTAAGGATACCGGAAGCTCACAGTTGCCAGATGCTAAATGGTAAACCTGAACACAAATAAGCACTAGCCAGATCATTTTCCCAAATAAAACCTATCCATGTCATACACATAGCTTCCAAATTTCACAAAAATTCACATAGCTGTCAAGTTTCCAAAACGCTGCCCTGTCTGCCCATTCCCAATCTACGGTGAGAGATAGTCACGTTCTGGTAGCACGTATTGCCCAGCCCGTATGTCGCGGACTCCGACTCCGAGCCCGACTCGTGTCTCTAGTGAAAGAGACCAGAATTATTTACGACCACAACAAGCGCAGACTGCGAAAACGACAGATATGGACCTCTTTATTATATTTCCTGGTTTACAGCTATACGTGATTCATTGTGTTACTCCTGTGGATATCTTTAAAATATTTATTCAGTAGTAGGTACTATAACTGAGCGAAGTGACCAATGACGATATTCTGACAGTGGTTTGCATTTGGACAATATTATTTAAAGTTCGTGGGCAATTATAGCCCTAGCTAGTAACTTAATAAAGTTAAAGAACTGGTTTTATAGAATCAAATATAAGAAGACTCCATAAAAACCAGTAAGAGAATCGTTTCAATCCATCGAAAATAAGTTGCCGTCATTAGGTAGCTAGTCTATAGGCAGCATCCATCTTAGTGCACGAATCCACTCGCCCGCCGAAAAGTTAACGAGTGCATGCAAATTAATATTTGACTGCGTCGCGTCGGGACGCATCGCCATTCGCCCACCGTCTGCGAGACCCGAGCGCATCAAAGTGGCCCAACTGCGCAAGTTTACATCATTAACACCATAAAAAGACAGTTATTGCGAGAAAATTTGCGCAATCAATTAGGAGTTTTAAGAGAGGGGGTGGTTCCCCCACCCGGGCGGGCGTATGCGTGTAGTGCAGCGGCGACGGCGCGGAGGCGGCGGGGGAGGTAGGCGCGCGCATCTGTGTGCATTCGGCATATTTACCCCGATAGTGGGCGGCCGGGTTCACTGACCCGACCCAATGCAAGTCGGCGGCGTACGTCGCGACGCGGCGACGGCACGCAAAAAGCCAGCGCCGCGCGCCGTGCGTCGGCCGTCGAGTGGGCACGCCGCGCGTCGCACGCACGCTTTTTAATCAACCCGCGGATGCTCGCGGATTAGCCGAACTGCAGACGGCCGCCGCGGGCCATATTGATCCCGTGTTTATTTCCGACCTCCGGCTCCGGCTCCGATCCCGTCTCAACAACTCATTTAATATTTATAATGGACGTCCGATAAGTTACGTCGGCTCATACTTTAATAGAATTACACTAGCGGCCGCAGATTTGTGCCGATATCTCGACGCCTGTCAAATTCGAGGCTTATTTTGGTAGCAGCGGCTCGACTCTACATTTTTTGTATTCTGGCATAAATTTTTGATTAATATTTACATGAATAATACGATTCCCATATTCTCAATTCTAATAAAATACAAAACACAACAAATCTCTTCAATATATTCCGTTCAAATCCTCTTTTCCGGTACCTACAATAAACCGCACGAACCCTACTATTTACATCAAGTATCCCGTAGTAATTTCACAAATCGCTCAACGTATACAGTGCAGAGTGCGGTGCCGCGGTGCAGTGTATGCACGCCCCTGCATTCTGCAATGCCATAACCTACCCCAAGCCTTCCCCTCGCCGACGGGTCAGGGCAGACGCTTTTTGAAGGGCATTTACATAATAATCAGTGCACACTGCTCAGATACACGCACACACCGTACATATAAACTACACTGTAAATAGTGCACTATTTATAAACACATTAATTCCATTAATGTAATTCAATATATGATTGACATGAATCGACTGTATATGTTTTCGTTTAGCGCCGGTAACATTATCTATTATTGTTTATGGTTTCTTGCTAATTAATTATGCAGCATTAACAATATTAGGGTTAAAAAAGAAGTGAGACACAATAAGAAGGTAAGTTTTAAGGGTGAATTTGTCATAGATCGTTCCGATGCGTCACAAAGGATCTTGTTTTTGTGGTGTTTTCATGTAGTCGCTTTCTAAAAAAAAAACAGCTTATTCCATTTCATTTGCGTCGACTTAATTAAACCATTAATGGTCTATGATCACACAAATGGTCATGGTCATCAGGACCAGAAATTTTAACGTATCCATAATGCAATGCAATTCCACAAAAACTATATCGACAGGTACCTACTTCCCTTCTACTACCATCATCCCTTAATTAGATAACAAAAATCGATAGTCCACAACTAATTAGAATGATAAAAGGCCGTGCCGAGGCATCCGATGGAGCCGACAGTCGGCACAATGCCCTCCCCAAAACCTTTGAGGAGCTCAACGGAATAATTGCTGAGGGCTCGAATACGTTTCGGAGACACTGGGCGATTAAATGCACAAACAATTTGCAAACGTCTCTCCGTCTCGTGCAAATTCAATCTTTAGTGAGAACCCTCAATAGTAAGTACAATATACTACAATAATACATGTTTCCCTCTTGCGTACATAATATACTATTTTGTGACTCCATGTTTACAGTATAGACCTGCCTTAATAGACAAGTGGCAAGCGATTATCGTTAATGCTAACATAATGTATGCGATTTGACATAAGTCATCGCTTCGCTAGCGAATACTAATGACAAATCGCATACATTTTGTGGCGTTAGCGTTTACGATAATCGCTTGCCACTTGTCTAGGCCCTCTGGTATTAAACTGATCAAGCCGGCCCATTAAGCATGAATCTCCCGACACTTATCACGTTACTCTTTTAACACAAAAAACTACCCTCACACCTTCGACCAACCTTTATTTTGTGACAACAAAACAGGCAATAATATCTGTCCCCTCACCCCTGACAGCTAAACAGTCACTAAAGAGTATTAAAAGGAAAACTATCAAAAGGAAGCCAACAAGTTATTGAGCAATAAGGCGACTGAAGGCACACTCTTAACCGTTTTCCTCAACAGTTGGCTTATTTTTTCAACGAATAACCTTTATAGAGGTGTTGTCAACAAAAATATTTGGAAACTTTTACTTATTTCGACTAGCCAGGCGAATGTTGTTTCTAGGGAATTTATTTTTATGAGAATGCCGTGGTATGAATTACTCCTCTCCAGAATTTTCATCTACTTTGATGAATTACTTTTTAACCGACTTCCAAAAAGGAGGAGGTTTCTCAATTCGATCGTATAGATATTATAATATTCTTTTCATCAAGTCAACTTTCGAACATTATGTGATGTAAATGGATTTGACACTAATATTTTAATGGTGACCCTTCGGCTGTGCCTGCCCAAAAACTATATTGTTTCACTGTCCAAGTGCGTTGTAGAGTAAATTGTATTCATAATTACTCTTGAACTTAAGCAGTCAGCAACTCGCGCCGTAGCCGGAGCCCGGAGCGGACAGTCGACAACATCACAATGACATAATACACCGGCCAATGACACGCATACGAGGGCTACACTGCGACGAAAAGCATGAACTTTTGGAACGTAGTTCCTTATCGCGCGTTCGGCGTATAGGGAGCTAGACAGATGACCTTGATTTTGACCTCGACACTTTTTTTTACTTTAGTATGGCCGAACATATCGTAGATGACCTAGTGACCTAGTGCTTGACCAGCTTCAAAACATTTCCTGTGCCAAAGACGCCATATATACGGAAAGAAAAAGACAGCAATTTATAATTTGAACGGCAACCATTGTGATTCCCTTACTAGTTAGTAGTATCTTAGACAAAGATTCGGTAATTCTTCATTCATATTTAATAAAAAAAAACACAAACACACCACGAAATCTGAATTCAAAATTCAAATTGACGCATAACGCTAACCCACAATCCTCCAATTTTTGCTACCCTCTCAACTTCTGGTGAGCAAACTTTGGGGTGTTAATAAAAGATTGACCGACTGAGAGAGTCTCAGAGGTGTAATATTCCATCACTTTGCGGGGCACAATTAAGGCGAGGGGTGGGAGGGGTGGAACGGGGTTACGCTGCTAATGCACCGGGGTATTGGGCTTCAGGTGTAAGGACCCCAGCTCAGGACTTAGGCTTACTGTAGCCATGGTAGGTATGTAGATCCTGAAAGTAGTCTTAGTGTTAAACAGACTGTAGGCTTAAGATTATATAAGTAGATAATAAGTCTTTAGATTGTAGGTGAAGAGAGTATAAGGAACTCTATCTTTGAAAAATAGTTAGTAGCTGGTTAGTCTGGAATCTGGATGTCAGTCAAAACAACCAATTCAGAAACTCGGTCTTACAAAAACAAAACCAAGTTCTACACCGCGCCTGATAAATAACTGGCTGGAATATAGCCGCTCCGCAGCATCCCGTTTAAGCTGAGCTAATATTTCTTTATTATAATTTAACACTCGGCGGTAATAATATTCGAGTCCTGTACGCCGAGTTTACCTCATCCCGTGCAAAGTAATATCAAGACAACACGGGAATTTTAATTAGTCGGGTCGGGCGGTGCGAGCCACGAGCGGGAGCGGCAGCCGCGCTCGCCCGCTATCGCAGATGTGTGCCGCAATATTTGACCGCTGTCAGCTGCACTAACCTATCACAGTAGCAATTAAATCAAGCGTGCACCGCATGCCCCCCCCCTCCCCCCCCCCCCCCGAGCCGATCGCCGATCGTCCGCTAACAATCACACGGCGGCCCATTAAAATCGTACGCGGCCGAAGCGTCCTCACGGCGCGCTCCACTCCAGAGTTTGACCTCGCAATTACTAAAATTGGTTTGATTTACCATTTTAATTGTAACAAAAAGCTTATTTTTTACACCGGTGCGGCGCGGGCGGCGCGGCGGCGGCGTCGCAATCTCGACCGAGTGACTTTCGGCCGCAGGGTTCACGGGACTCGCGAGGCGCGCGGCGGCGGCCGGCCAGAATTTTGAGCTGTGGCGTCGTGTCGTTAAGGCGTAGTTTCTGTCGGAGGTGTCCGGAGGCGCGAGCGGAGAGCACTCGAGGTCGGATGCTGAGAGGCGCGGGGCGGGCGCAGGGGGAGGACGAGGCGCGGGGGAGGGGGCGGCGGGACAAAATCGATACCGTCGGGCGGCGCGCGACGTCTTGCACCCGCCCCGCTCCCCTCTAATGAATGAGAGCGCACATAGTCATCTCTGCGGCCCGCGGCCCGCGACGGTCCGGCTGCGGGCCGACGTCGGGCCGGCGCGGCGTCGGACAGATCGGCCGGCGTCCGGTCGCCGGAGCCGGACCGCCGCGCTCCAGCTCGACTCCGAGATAATCGAGACTGGTAATTCGATTCGGACTCGACTACTACATTTTTTATTACGTCTCTCGAAATACGACGCAACCGCAAACTTTACTCCAAACTCTATTATCATAATATCTTCGAAGACCTGTCGTAATCTTTGGACATCATCATGAGCATAATATTTACAGATTAAAACAATTTCTGAAATAGAGCAATGCATAGCAAATTCTAAATCTTGCAAATGCAGCTATTTGAAAATAAGCGAACCATCCAAAAAGCAATATTAGGACAACAAGCAAAGTCGCAGGCATCTGCTGGTATCTAATCGCCGTTGGTAACAGTTCAAAAGATTCTGCGAAAGTTTGAGCGACTAAACGACAAAAACATGTATCCTAAATGGCGCTCACTTGTAAGGTGAACTCAGCAAGACGTCGCATGAAAAGTATGAATGCTGGTATTAGCACTATAACAGTCTATACGCGAGACAACATGCACATTTAAATGTTAAAATTGAACAACTGATGAACATCATAATATACGAATGATTTGCTGCCTTCCTACCGGGATTAGAAATTTCTTTACTGGCTATATACAATAAGTAATTTTGACGTTATAATTAATAGACTTTGGACTCATGGTAGAGCATTATGAGAGTTAATAGCACAATAAAATAAATACAAACCAACAACTGATGTTAGATAAAACCCATTTTTATCAGAAAACAATTCTGATAAATAGCTGGTGATTTGTTAACATGATCCTTTATTATCTATCAAAATATTGCCTTTATATTGGTGACATCCTACGATAACTGTTTATTTTGATTTTGGAGACAATATTATAGAGTTGAGATTACCCAGGCTTATTTCCAACAGAATCCTTGCTTCGGTTTATGGGCGAACTACAGCTAACTTCAGCTCATAGTTTTATTTATTGCACTTTCTCAATTTACAATCTCATTCCAAAACCGAACCGCGGGCATCATCTGCAGATGAGGCCTCTACGACCAAGATAACTCAAGCGTTTACGAACGGTGTGCATATTATAATATTCGTCTATGATACCCCATGGTAGCCGACAATAATGGTGAATACTATAGACACATTCGCAATAACTTTTACAATCGTGGTCCTACAGGTTATATTTGAGGTAATAAGCAACGCCGGGTGTATCGCGGTAGAGCGGTTGCGGGGTCAGACGGCGCGCGGGGTCGTTGCACAGCGCGGGGCGTCTCAATGTCAGCGGCGCCATCATCATCATGGACCACATCATGACTGCGACGTCATCACTCATCATCGGTATCGGGGTCATGACAGTGACGTCATCAGCATCATACACGACATGACGGCGACGTCATCACTCATCATCAGCATCGGGGTCATGACAGTGACGTCATCAGCATCATCCATGTCATGACTCATGATAGCGATGTCATCACTCATAACCATAATCGGGTCATGATAGTAACATCGTCATCAACGTCGAGGTCATGACAGCGACGTTATCACTCATCACTATCATCATGATATTATCATGACCTCAATGTCATCGTCGACATCGAAGTTAGGTCGGTGATGATGCCTGTAGCACAATGGACATAACTACTCTGTCTACTCTGCCTGTAGTGTTAGAAGTTGAGTAGGTACTCAAATGGACCAACAATTTTATATTCGCAGTATGCAAAATACTAAGGCCTCAGAAAACTTGCCCTAAAAACGCAACCAGCATGTTGTCCTCAGAACACGTCATAAAAAGGGATTAAAAATTTGTTTGCCGCATCTTGTTCGAACCCGCAAGCTAAATCTAGTTTATCAGTTCCATAATCTATATACCTGATCACAACAAGAGAGCTGCCAAAATAAAAAGCCAAACTATTTATAAATCCGTGTATTCTCACTGAGTTGGCGTTGTGTTGCGTGGTAGAGGAATGAGGCGAAATCCGAGCGGCGGCAATAGCTTGGATTACACCAAAGGGGGTAGATTACGATGAGATCACTTCTTATTTCAAGCATTATCTCAGAGGTACATAAACAAAACAATTGTAATTAATAGCGACATTCATATAAAGTAATTAAAGTAAGTAGCTGGAACGTATTATATTATCTGACCATGAGGCTGAAAGCTCCAACGGCGGCATAAGCCTGGAGTGATATTTGTAGTTAATAAATAATGTCTATTAAACTATGTTCGTACAAAGTAAATAAGTATAATATTATTATTTCACAAGGATTCTTTAACGGAGGCATAATCATAGCCTGTCATATTTTGTAGAGTTCATGAATGCTTTAAAAGCTTATTACATCGTTATTATTAGTACATTAAAATAGTTTTATTACCGATAACAACAATTTATTAAAATATATAATACGTATAAGCAGGAAAAAATCATACATCAGACTTTCACCATCGTTTTCGTCCGGGTAGCAACAGAGCGGCGGCATTAGCTTGGAGCGGGCGATTTTCGGTAATAGTCGAGGTTTGGAGCCTATGAGATAAGGCGGGAAGGTTTATGAAGCGTATTACGGATTAGTAATACAATTCGCAGTTTTATCTCGTTCCGCCGTCAACATCGTCGCATTAAATTTAGTACTCAAAATAAACCCTAGCCTAAACGGTCCAAAAGCTTTTTACGCCAATAAAGACATATCGTTTTATGCTCTCATTTAACAGGTACTTAGAGTATAAATAATCCGTAGCATAAGCACTCGTAACAAAAATATCGGCCAAAACTCGTACCTAACGAGTCGGACTCGCGCACGAAGCCCCCCTTAGATTTTTATTTTATTTAAATATTATTATTAATTACTAAATTAGGTACACAATATATTATATTCAACGATGGACAGACAACGAAGTCTTAGTAATAGGATCCCATTTTTACCCTTTAGGTACGGAACCCTAAAAATAGGAATAAGTTCACTTCAATTTGACAGCTCTTTTACATGAAGTAGGAAGCGATATTAATTACCAAATTCATCCTTAACAACATCAAAATAAGATTGCAAATTCGAACATAATTAAGCGATTGTAACATCTAATAAATCCACACAAGGACAGCGCCGTGTAATTTCCTGCTCATGTCTTCCGCGTGAATTCGGTTTGTGCGAAAGAAATGAAGAAAAAAAACTCATTCCGAGAAGCCGCCAGATAAAATCAACATTAGTGACCAGTCTATTTATCTTAATGGCCATTTTGTAAATTACTACACGGTAGTTTAAAATTGTATGCACCACCTAGGTATTTGCTTTTAAACATTTATCGCTAGACATGTTAGATTAGCAGAATAATGATGTCATATATTTTTTTTATAATAAAAAATCTTAACAATAAAAAAATGGTAATCACAAAAATAAAAAATTGATTCTTCCATTTCAAATTGAATTTTTGTTTCACAAAATTACTTTTCGCTGCGCTACATGCGTGAATGCAACCAGAGGCGGCATTAGCCTGGACTGCCTTTATCATACCTATTACATGTTTTTTGACGAACTATGCATCTTAGTTTTATTTACCAGACCAATTGTCTATATCTAATAATATCTACACTCAAAATTTAAATGAAAACTTTTTGATATTCAAGGCGCCCGTCATTCAACGGATGACCGTGATAGTGTGAAAAATACTTTAAGGTCGACAATCTAAAAGTGTTATAAAATAAAAATAAACGGTGTTCACATACCATTCATTCATGAATTTCATTCGTCTACGAATTTAATAAAGTATAAAGAAGTGCTAACTTCTTCGATGTAAATACTTCAATTATTAATAATCTTTTTAACTAATAACATTTAACCCAAACGATTAGGGTCAAAGGCTATAGGTACCTATGTATTTTCTGAGCGGTTGTATCTTGTAAGCACTAGGTTTCATGTGTCAAATATACATAAAATAATGCTCATGTCTGTACGCAATACGTGTAAATCATCAAACTATATTAACACTTAACAGGCAGTGTTATGACTGGCCGTTATCACACAACGTGACAGCGACACGGCAGTGAGGTCAAATGCGCCGATAAACGCATTTCCAGCGAAACACACGTGTTGGACGCGCCACGTCGAAATAGTCTTGAGATCTTGAAAACTTTCATATTCATCAACCTAAAGTTTGACCATTTTCGTAAAGACATGGCTTGCTCAGTCGGAATAAAAAGGAGAGCGAATACTCTTTAAGTTAAAGATTATTGTTGAGCTTAGACAAAGAAGAAGCTGAAAATCTTGGTCGGTTTATACATCATACTTTAGACCCCTTGTGGCCAAAGAAAATGTCTTCGTCGCCATTACCGATTCCGATTTCCGACTAGGTAGGTATAGACTAGTAACACGTAGAGTATTGACTCTGCGTGTAGGTACTAGAGTCTATAGTCAGTCTTATTTAACACTCTAGGTATAGTTTATTGTTGGGACTACAGTCTTGTAGAATACAGAGTCAGTTTTAAATATGCTGGAATCTTTCACCAATCAAACAGAATGCAAATAGTGTGCGACGCTGACATTTCTATCAGCACATAGGACTTGATTACACCTACCGAGTAGATTAGCGAGAGATTGCTCTTGGCCAATCAAATTGATTGCACTGTCTCGCCACTGACTCGAAACTACTCGGTAGGTGCAAACCAGGCCTTAGCCGTGCGCACGCGGAGCTGACAGAAATCCGAAAAACAATAATCTGAGTCATATCGAATGACTCTATCAAGAATGATGTTAGAGAGACTCATTAGTCGTTGCCAATAAAAAAACCGTGTATTGCAACCAGCTATGTTTGTGTTATCGTATGGAATTGTTTACGCTTATGTGAAACAAACCACGCATTACAACAACAATAGAAACGTCGGGCGACAGGAAAAATATATATTTTTATCATATACATTATCGTCATGATGCTACTAGGTTTTTTAAGATTTTACCATTTTATTGCCACACGAGTAGACAGTTTAAAATGAAGAACATGCTAATATTACAGATTACTCATATCCAGGGATTTAATTTTCACCCCCTAAAGGCAAACCTCTAAATAAAAAATTAAATAATTACGCTGATGGTAAAAAAGTCTACTTCGCTGATGATAGGGTCATCAAAATTGATATTTTTAAATCACTGTTTTTTCCAAGATTCTTAGATGTTAAAACTTTGAATAACTTTCAAAGCCCTGCTAAACCAGCTGTTCTACATACCGAACTGCTGCTTCTGACCGGCCGCAAGCGGAGCGCATCAAACAGCGTCCTGAGCAGGGTGCCCGTGGACGTCTCCCCTTTGCGCACCATCCTCAAACACTGACGTCCAGTCACTGGACGCAAAACTCGACTAAAGATCCCAGTCTTGGGCTACAGGTTGTACACTCTCCAATTAGGCGATACTCGTAGATGCAGCAAATATAGAGTCCCAACAAGTCAAACACTTTCTGTCCTCCAGGTGGGCAGCAAATCGCACAGCGTTCAGCGCGTCCAATCGCGCACGCGTCACGTAAACAACCAGCAGCCGCGATAATCGGCGTGCTACTGGCACGTTATCGTGCCGGCGCGCCTGGAGCCTGCACGTCAGAGCCGAGGAATCCGTGGAATACAGCGCTACACACAACATCCCGACGACGTCCGAGTGACGGACACCGTATTGTTGGCGCGGCCGCAAGTTTACATAAACATTTGTAATCTTTCTAAATCTTTAAAAGCACAAATTATGACTACACTAGATGAGGCCTGCAACTACGTTGCGCCATTCGTTTCTCTGGGATACAAAATATCCTATGTCCTTTCTCGGAACTCAAAGTATCACCCTACCAAGTTTCATCAAAATCGGTTCAGCGGACACTGTCACAAAATCTTTCACAATATTTAAACTGTTAAGACAGAACATCTAAGACATAATCAATCAACAAACTAGTAAAACCTTCCTAAATAAAGTCGGAAAATAATCATAATCGCGTAGCAATATGCCACAACTCTTCATTCAAGACAAGTATTTTTTGCTGTACCCGCTACGACATTTTTCTCCAATTCTCTAGAGAACGAGATTCAAATGAGGAGCTTTCGTTCACAAATAATGTAATTGCCCGTTAATATTATTAAATAATCACGTGAGAAGTGGCGGTGGAACCGGGGACGGGGGAACACAATACGTCGCAGCGGTAATGTTGAACACTTCGACTCTCGTACGAGATAGTCTCCATCTGGCCCATAACCTAATATGTATTCTGTGCCATAGCCCATGACATAAACTGGCACAAAACACGATGACACAATTTAGTACGGGATAAATAATATTATAAAAAAACTAGAACACACAGATTAGTCATTAGAACATTTCTATGATTATATTATCTTAAATCTTCTCTGATCGAAATAGAAATGACTTTGTAATTAATTAGTTAGGCCTTTATTAATATCGATGGCATTAAATAAATCAATCAGCAAATAGGAAAAGATGACCACGATAGAGAGCACGATACGAGATAAATAGATGCAAGCGAATGTATCTCTCGTTACATTACACTAGGGTCGATATTCCCAAATCAAAACAACCAATAAGGTCAGCACCAAAATACGATACGAGAGATAAGTATCCGAGCGATAGTGAACCATATCGTGATTAAAATACAATCTACACTTCCAAATCAAAATAGATAAGGTCAGCAACAAAACACGACACAAGACGGATGGGTTCAAGCGAATGTGTCCCGTGCGGTAATTAGAGTAGGTTCGTTATTCGCATATATTTATCCGGCGCCGGCTTCGTGGCAGCAGGCCAGCTCGATCAGTCGGCTAACGGAGTCGCACGGTCGTTGACAGGATTTTTCCGGAAACGCAAACGGAACGCATACCGGGTGAAAATAGCTTCACAAACGACAACCACATCCAAAAAGTGTCCTGGCGCCCAAAATCAGGAGACATTTGCGTCTCAGCCGCAGCATTAAAGTTTGTGAGTCAACCGCAATAAAATTGTTTCGAAAATAAACGCTGATGAATATATTTCCAGAGATGAAACGAATAAGTTAATATCGGAGTATCTAATACCGAGAATCGTAAGCAATACGAAATCATACAGTTTCTTAGGTATTAGCCTTAGCACGAAGATATGTTAAGATGTCAGAATTCCACGGAATCGAATCATTAGTCTTGTTTAACTTTCATTAAAAAATGACCTTCGTTGCAGCTGTTGTAGTTCTGTATTTTTTTGCCGACTGTAATTTCTGCGAAAGCCATTAGCATTTAGCATCACCACAAGACCGTACTCGCAGACAGTTCATTGTTTTTTCTATTTAAGTTCTAACCTTCAAGAGTTTTATTTATAAAAAACAAAATAAAAAACCATCTAAGGTCGAATCTCCTAAATTTTTTAACGCTTGTTTAAAACCCTGGGATAAAGACTGAGATATAGAGCATCCAAAATTAAAGCTACAAAAATACTCTTAATGCCTTGAGCTTTACAAGTATCAGGTTGATCTTCTGGCATCTCCCGTTGATTGAACTCGAACTGGGTTAGTTGATTCTTTATATGCGCTAAACTCAAAATGTCCCCAGCCATTAAACACATCGGCGATTCGGGCCAACGACAACGTCATACATGTTTATTTACACATTTCGAGGAATTGCAAAAAAAATCAGATGACAAACGTAAAGTCATATAAATAAGCCTCTCCATGTGGCCCATGACTAACAAGCCATTATGGTAATATGGCTAGTTATACTCATGTGACGAGGGACATATTCGTCTATAATTTCCAACGATCGACGTCGATTATCCATGTGGATAGCTTGGCATTCGTGGTTATCCATCATGGTGCAACAAGGCCCTTCGCATATGCAATCAAAAGCAATCCACCTGACAAACAAATCCCAACACCAACAAATACAATACACAAAATGGGGAAGGGTAACAATGTCATCGACATAAAAATCTTTCGTGGCGCCCCATTACCCGTGTGACGGACAGGTTGGTTTATAATTAGGATAATGGCAGTTATTACAGTAATCACACCGATGATTAAACGAGATCAATACATTAGTTAATGGACATCGGACGCGGTGCACACGACGTTAAATCGCATACTTACTATAATGAGGTCGCTTTAGCGGAAGTTGAATTTATAGCTGACAATAAATCGCTTAGAAGTTTATTTTCAGTATCAAAAGTGCTTACTCAAACAAGCTAATTAAACAACATGTTTATATCACACGAGAACTCCACGTGTTAATTAATAACATTAGAGAAAAAGCTACCTAAAAAACTAACAATTAATTTATTGAGTATTCAAAGGTAGGCATCATAAGGTCAGTAAAATTGTAACAAAGTAAAGGCCCTGAAAGTTATTTTTAGGGATAACCGATCACGACATTACACCCTTCTAAGCCACATTAGTCTAGCAGAGTTCATCAAACAATGGCCAATGTCAAACCAGACGATTAAGTCCATAACTCCATCGACAAAGGGAATTTAATGCTCTTTGTAAAAGTATGACGGCCACAAAGCTAATGTCCGCAGCACCGCCAGCACACAATAAACACGGAAATGCATAAGGAAGAGCGGAGCATCTGAACGATTCGACGTCGGGGCACGCAGCAAAAGGGAATTTCATTTCGAACGCTTTAGATAAAACGGAATTCAATTTTCATTGCGATGAGACATTTGTCCCGTATACTTAAGACTCGGTAAATATTCATCTTCGCCGTTCGGCTATTTCCAGCGCTTTATTACGTTTCGGTGGCGTTTAACTCGTCGGATTTAAATATAGTAGCATCGGATTATCGTAATGGTTGAATCTTTAGCGATTTGCCGTATCCCGGGCTATAAAGTCGTTCAATTTGCGAGCGTCCATTATTAAGTGTATTAAGTCGGGGCCGCGGGCGAAGTAAAAGGAGCTCGCCCATTACGCCGTAAACCAAATATGAAAGTCGCCCAGGTGGCGGTGGGCTATCATTACCGGGACGTTTTCGCGAATTGCCCCTATCGATGCCTCTCGACTCTCGACGCGACGAATAATTTCCTTTATTTTCTTTGCTCTCGTAGCGCGCCTCGGGCCGAATGTGGCTAAGACGGTTTCTCGATTCTCTGCCAAGTGCAGAATTACAATTAGGAGGTTGAATAATGTCGTCTGAAGCCTTTTGCCCCCGATCGCTTCGATGCTAGGCATGCTTTTAAAAGGCTTTAATATTCGGCACAAATAAATTCTGAAATGCGTGTGCAAGTCTTCATCAATATCTAATTGAAACACACTATTTTTGTATATTGTTATTGTCAATATTTTATATACTTAAAAGTTCATTAGAAATTTCTCATTACTTAACATTAAATGATACCCACCTCTGTCATGTTTGTATTTATCACGACTATCGTATTATTATCTCTATTTGTACATTACTGTTGTCTAGACTCTAGACGGCTGTATTTGTAAACAAATTATTATGTCCCCTAGCGAATCTTAATGGACTGTCACTGCAGCTTCATAAATTCTTTTTTTACATCCCTATTGAGATCTACACCAAAATTTGATTCCCCTCCAATTCCACCATCTTTGACAGCTTTTTAAGTATAAGATTGTCTTAATTTCTATTAATTCATCAAGCCCCAAGCGATCACATACGGCCGCGATAACAATAGATAAG